>CAUDMG010001940.1:0-235397 GCA_958450375.1 Homarus gammarus | reverse complement strand
TCCATTCTTATGATCTTATGTTCTTACTCCTACAACACCTTTTGAGGTGACCAATCTTAGAGCAATTGCGACATGTGGCCCCACTTGCAAGGCAGTTGCTTTTGCCCGGGGCATGCGTCACGCCGCAGTTCCCACAGTGTGCGTGACTGGGGTGTCTAGGTCGGGCGGCAGCTACCTCAGACTCATCCGTGACGTCATCACCAACCGACGCTGCCTCCATGGCTGTTCCCGTCACTGCCTGGCCAGACGTACGACACAATACACCAGCATCTCTCACTGTTGCCTCAAATAACATACACTTGTTTCTAAGCATTTCAACACTATTATAACTCAAGTACCCCTGGAAAATTTCCCTTTTCAACATGGGTTACTCAGGCCCACCATAACTTTACGTAATAGCATGTACTCAGAGAGGTCGTTATCACAGGTGGGACATTTAAATTCACACTCCACTGCCTCTGCAAAGCATCGTTGAAAATACCTTTTCATGGGCTCCTCTTCACGTTGTTTGCTGTTGAAAAACTCGTTCCATTGCACAGCTTGGTTTAAGATTGAAGAACCATTCCACTGATGGTGTCCAGGGCTTCCTTGGGCGAGAGCTGCTCCCACTGACTGCTGAGATATCTCCAGTCAATCACCCTTTGGAGTGCAGGGACGCAGTTCAGGCGAATGTTCAGTGTGGCCACCAGTTGTGACCATCCGTTCAACATCACCCACGACTCCATGGACCACCTCCACGTCCTAAACGCCGCTGCTGGCATTTCTGCCTCACACTTCTCTGGAGCGACCACTGCTGAGGGCTTCATGACTGGCATAGGGGCATGACCGTGGCCGCCAGCTAGAGACGCCATCTGAGCCACCAATGCACTCATGGTCTGCTGCTGGGCGCGCCTGGTGTTCCCTGCTGGTGTAGAGATGCCTTGGCGTCCCCTTGAGGGTGTCGAGAATCATGGACGTGTAGGGGCCATGTTGGCGTCCTCGTCAGTACTGTTATGGAATGTCGGGCCCTGGCATCCTACTCACTGCGCCATGTGAGAGGTTTGAATAATTTTCCAGGTTCTTTGCAGACTTTACTCTTGCAGCGTCAGACAGTGACTGGCAACCCGGCGCTGCCACAGACAAACTCCCGTCTCCACACATGGGAAAACATATCGTACGATGGTACTCCATTTCACAATCTCACAAGGGGAGATGGGATGAAGCTATGATGGGTGACTATGTGTGGAGTTTGATTCGAGATGACCCTAAGGAACACAAAAGAAAATGCCGTTCAAGGGTTAATCTTTAGCATAGTTTATTGTTCAATTTCATTAGTAACAAGTGTAGAAAAGGAATGTGTTGTTTTGTCATGTTTTATGTTTTCAATATAACATAAAATTGTGTTCTCGTTTCATTTATTTTATTAGCAAATGTGATGTATATCAACATTTCACCTTCTGACTTCTGGTTAAATTCCAGAGACGATAAAAAATTAATTGCTAATTTCTGATAAAGCTATTGATGCTGTAAAAAAGCAAAATTCATTTTTGGAATCATCGTACTCGAAAACATATATAAACAGTTAAATATTCTCATAAACAAAACTTTCCCTAAAATTTGTTGCTCAGTGGAATTATTTTTGCCTTTTTGACTTACGGCCAGGTCGTCGGGATGGAACCCCATCGTAAGTCGAGGAGAGACTGTAGACAAATATTGTACTGCACCTAATACAAATGAAGATTACAGAAAACGTTTTTTTCTTCACATTTGCATCTGTTAACATTGCTGGCGACATTGTAGCCAGGTTAAACTCGTTACTGTAACCACCAGGCTACTGGGCCAAGCTGTGAGGTGTTATGGTTGTATTTCATCTCGTATTTTTGGGTAGATGTACATAACTCTCTTCAGTTCCATGCACACACCATCCTACATACATATTGTGAAAAAAATAAAGGAAATAATTTTCCTAAGAGCAGACACAAAAAGGGAATATAAATTTGTTTGCACATGAGATAGCCGACTCAGTGTGTGTGTGTGTGTGTGTGTGTGTAATAATAATAATAATAATAATAATAATTTACGGTTTATTGAAAAGGTTCTGCAGCCCGAAGGCTGAAAATATACATTGAACATAAATGACTTATTACATACATTGTTGGTTTAACAAAAGCCTTCATTACAGAAAGGTAAAGGAACATACAGTGAACATACAGATTTATGTTTACAGTGGAGGTCACGTAGATCATGTACGATGAGGTGTTGAACAGCAGACACGTAGTGCAGTAACGCCCTCACAGATAGTCTTATGAGGGGCATCATGTGGTGTAGTAACTCCCTCACAGATGGTGTTATGCGGGGCATCACGTGGTGTAGTAACTCCCTTACAGATGGTGTTGAGGGGCATCACGTGGTGTAGTAACTCCCTCACAGATGGTGTTATGAGGGGCATCACGTGGTGTAGTAACTCCCTCACAGATGGTGTTATGAGGGGCATCACGTGGTGTAGTAACTCCCTCACAGATGGTGTTATGAGGGGCATCACGTGGTGTAGTAACTCCCTCACAGATGGTGTTATGAGGGGCATCACGTGGTGTAGTAACTCCCTCACAGATGGTGTTATGAGGGGCATCACGTGGTGTAGTAACTCCCTCACAGACGGTGTTGAGGGGCATCATGTGGTGTAGTAACTCCCTCACAGATGGTGTTGAGAGATGGTGTTATATGAGTGAGGTGTGGTCCCAGGCCTTCCTATTGTGGACGGAGTAACACATCGCTGGTTGTTGTTGAGTCTCAGGGGCAGTTATCATTTGGTACCTGAGACCACACTGTGTGAAGGTTAACTTGGGTAAGACTCAGCTGTTGCTGTTGAGTTGTTTTTCACTGACTTAAGCACTGTTCACCACTATTCAACACTGGTTCCATTCCTTTCCTAAATGAAATAGTAACTTCTGGCGAGAACTTGTTGATATTCCGGTGGGGAGGAGGGTTCAAGGAAGGGAGTTGGTGTGGGCTAACATAACAGTTAACGTGGCTGCTGCCAGAGGAGCCTGAGGTACATCTTAACCCTTCGGTGGTCAAGGATGAAAAGTAAGTGTGTGTGTGTAATAATAATAATAATAATAATTAACGGTTTATTGAAAGAGCTTGGCAGCCAGAAGGCTGAAAATATACAGTTACATATTTGGGGAATGGGTTACGAATTACAAATAATATACAAGTAACATAAGTGACACAAATAAGACATATAATAACTTAGATGGGGAAAAGCTCAAACTACAGTTCATTTCAACATAGTGACAGTGTTACAGTATTACAAGTTATTGATAATTTTTACAATGGTTGGGACTGGGCTGTTCTTATAGCGATCAGTTCGTGCACGTATGGGCTGGATGCGGTTGTGGTGTCGCACAGCAATTCTCGGACAAGGGATCTCAGGTGGTAGTAGGAGCCGGTGTCGGGGATGGTGTAGAAGCTTCTTACCAAATTTGCAGATGAGGTCGTGGTGATGGTCAGTGAGAGTCGAAAGGGTCAGTGTGTTGAGCGCTTCTTGATATGTGGAGTAGGAGGGGGAGAGAATAATCTTGCATGCCCTCTTTTGCACTTTTTCTAGGTGTTTACGTTGTGTGGCATTTAGGGAGGGAGACCAGGTGGGGGAGGCATAGGTGAGCTTGGGAAGTATGAATGTTGTGTAAACACTGAGGAGCTCGTGTGCAGGAACTCCGAGGGACTTGAGTCGGCGGAGGAGGTGGAGACGGAAACTGGAGGATTTGACAACTTCATTGACGTGTGGTTTCCAATTTAGTTTGTTGTCTATGGTGACGCCGAGGAGCTTCGTGGAATCTACAACCTGGAGTGTGTTCGGACCTAGAGTAATGGAAGGAGGTGGGACAATGTCGGAGGAGAGGTTGATGTGCATAACCATGGTCTTGGTATGGTTGATGGTGACATGGTTGTTGGTGGCCCAGTTTTGGAGACTGTTCAATAAATCCTGAAGGGCGGTATAGTTGGGAGCAGAATTGTTGACGCTGATCCCAATGGTGGAGTCGTCGACATATTTCCAGCGAGCAGGGGTTTCTCTTAGGGCATCATTGATGAGCATAAGGAAGCAGAGTGGTCCCATCTTGGTGCCTTGGGGGACGCCACAGGTGAGTGACTGAGAGGTGGAGACAGCCCCTCGGAAGCGTACAGCTTGGCGTCGGTCACTGAGGAAGTCTGTAAGCCATGGTATGAGGCTTCTTCGAAGCCCGAGGTCAATAGCTTTGTTGATGATTATATTGTGGTCGACTAGGTCGAACGCTTTAGTGAAATCAATGAAGGCGACAGCTACAGACGTTTTTCGTTTCTCGAGATGGCGGTATATGTAATCGAGAAAGCTGACAAGACAGTGAGTGGTGGAGGAAGTTTTCATGTTGCCAAATTGCTGAGGGTCTACGACTCCTGCAATATCAGCATAAGCCCAGTCGAACACAAAACTTTCACAGATTAGGCTGGGTATTGGGGTGATTGCAATAGGTCGTAGCTGATTTAAGGATTGTGGGCTGGTTGACTTGGGCACTGGTGATACATAAGAGGTTTTCCAGTCAGCTGGGCATCTGGCTTGACTGAGAGAAGCATTGATGATGGAGCAGAGGGGTTTAGCAAGCTCCGGGGAGAACTCCTTGAAGAGTTTCATTGGTAAGTCAATGGGGGGTGGTAGAGCGTTTTAATTTTAGTTTGTCCAGGCGTTTTGCTACGTCAAATTCTTCTACTAAGTCAGTGGGAAGGGGGGCTGGTAGGTAAGCAGGGAGAGTGGTTGTGTCAAGCCGTGGGAGCGTCTGGCATATAGTAGCGAAATGGTTATTTGTTTGCTCAGCTGCGTCAACACTAGTGAGATGGCTAAGGAAGGGGAGGGGGTGTGTCTTATTGTTTAGTCCACAGAGTTCTTTAAGCTTACCATACCATTGACTGATGTTGGTCTGCTTCAGGTGTTGTAATTTGGTTGGGTAGTGGGACTTCTTTGCAGTGCGTATTTCGCGGATGACTCGGTTGCGAAGTGACCTGTAGCGGATGTGGTCATTGAGATGAAAGGCTCTGTCTCTCTGTTGCATAAGTCTTTTGATCCGAGGTGTGATCCAGGGCAAGTCAGCTGGGTGAGATCTGACGGACTTCTCGGGGAAGAAGTGGTGGTGAGCTTGCGTGGTGGTGTGTGTGTGTGTATGTGTGTGTGTGTGTGCATGTGTATATGTGTGTGTGTGTGTGTGTGTGTGTGTGGGGGGGGGGGGGGGGGCATTGCTAATGAGACAGCAGAGGTAGTGTCCCTGCTGGTCTGTGTTGCTATGGTGAAGCACAAAGTGTATGTAAATGGTGACAGTGTTAAACATCCATTTGGGTTTTATTTACTGGTTTGGCAATACAGTATTTTTTATTTTAACTTATTTATTGGTATATTATTTTTATATATTCCTCACATTTACTGGTACGTACTGTATAATTATTTCAAGAAAACTGTGGGTATAGGAGGAAAATGCACACAAAACTTTTTTCCTAAATACTTCCTGCTGAAATGGCCGTGGGTCTTACATGCCGGAAAATACGGTATCTCTCAACATTAAAAGTCACATAAAACAACTTACAGTATTCCTCTAATCTTGTTCAAGCCTCATGTATCTTTGTAAACTAACATCTGCTTCTCAACTACTTACAGTCACTTCATACTGAGTGTGTGTGTTACAGACCATTGGCAAGACTGACCAGTAGAGACGGTGTGGATACAGTATATAAGGAGGTAGTGCTAACTCCTCACTATCATACATTTCAGTTCCTCCATAAAACCTTATTATGACTGTAGATATATGAGACGAATATGGCTGTAATATGTAACTCTGTACTATTTACCATTATTGATTCAGGTCTCTGTATTATATGTTTTATAATCATACTCCCTTTTGTCACCAAGTGTTAGTTCAGGCTTTGGGTACATGCGCGCTGTACGCGCATACGCAGAGAGAGATACCCAGAGATATTCCAAGACAGGACGCTGTTTACCCGTCTTAACTCCTTTTTGTGTTTGTACCAGAAATAAAACTTACGGACTTGACATCAGTGTGTTTCCTTTACCCCTGAGTGTAAGGACCACCTGATTCTCCCACAATGACTACAGTATTATCATCACTTGGTGATCACAACAGGGTCTCAATTTTTCATTTCTACACCACACTTTTTTCTTCTTTTTTACGGGGATTAGCCCACCCGGGCACAGGTCACTGACCCGCATCGGGGCCTGGGGGGCAAAAATGTAATAATAATAATAATAATAATAATAATAATAATAATAATAATACCGTAATAATACAGTAAAACCTCGATTAACCAACCACATATGGGGGAAGGAGCCAACGGATAATCCGAAAGGTCGGTTAATAGTACATAAAGTCTACGGAATAAAAACATACACTTTCAAAGTACCTTTCCCGAACCTACCTCATTTAATTCCCTCTATTCATTTTTGTTCATTTGCCACTCATATTTCAATAGAATTTGCTTTAAAATATTAACCACTTTAGTAAATAATTATGAACCAGCACAGAAACCGTGAATAAAAAATGGAAAAGTCATCACAAAAATTGTGACCAAGTCCCAGGTTGCTGATCTGACTTTCTACCTCATTTACACACAATGGCAGGGTCTCAATTGCTTCTCTTACTATTGACAACACAACATACATATATTGTTTCTCACTCTTGATTTTTTTTTTTGCATTTGTTTATGGTTCTTTATTACTATTATTATTATCATTATTAATATTATTACATTATCGCCCCCCAGGCCCCGATGTGGGTCAGTGACCTGTGCCCGGGTGGGCTAATCCTGGCAAAAAAAAAAAAAATTTTTTTTTAGGAGTTCGGGATTGGCGGTTAATCCAAAAGTCGGTTAATCGAGATTTTACTGTTGTAATAATAATAATAATAATAATAATAATAATAATAATAATAATAATAATAATAATAATTCACAGTAAATAAAATTTATAATAAAAATACAAAAATTAAAAATAAAATAATAAACTAATAATGTTAACAATTACAATAACAACACTGTAATAATAATAATAATAATAATAATAATAAAAATAATAATAATAATAATAATAATAATAATAATAATAATAATAATAAATAAAAAATAAAAAAAATTAAATTAAAATCAATAGTGACAAACAATATATGTATGTTGTGTTGTCAAAGTAAGAGAAACAATTGAGACCCTGCAATTGTGTGTGAATGAGGCAGAAAGTAAGATCATCGACCTGGGACTTGGTCACATACCGGTATGGCAGCAGGGCCTACCATTAGACAACACATTATGCTTCCAATATCTTCCAATGCAGTAGTACCTCCCTGTTTGGTAGCTGCCCCAGAGACTGTGAGGGCGGCCATGTTTCTACAGTACACAACCTCTCTGTGTTGTGCCCCAGAGACTGTGAAGTGCCCCAGAAACTGTGAGGGTGGCCATGTCTCTACACAACCTCTCTGTGTTGTGCCCCAGAGACTGTGAAGGCAGCCATGTCTCTACACAACCTCTCTGTGTTGTGCCCCAGACTGTGAGGGCGGCCATGTCTCTACACAACCTCTCTGTGTTGTGCCCCAGACTGTGAGGGCGGCCATGTCTCTACACAACCTTTCTGTGTTGTGCCCCAGACTGTGAGGGCGGCCATGTCTCTACACAACCACTCTGTGTTGTGCCCCAGACTGTGAGGGCGGCCATGTCTCTACACAACCACTCTGTGTTGTGCCCCAGACTGTGAGGGCGGCCATGTCTCTACACAACCTCTCTGTGTTGTGCCCCAAACTGTGAGGGCGGCCATGTCTCTACACAACCTCTCTGTGTTGTGCCCCAGAGACTGTGAAGGCGGCCATGTCTCTACACAACCTCTCTGTGTTGTGCCAAACTGTCTTCTGAATTTTTTTTATTTCTCTACATGTTTAATTGTTATTCAAATGTTGTATACTGTACCATACATACTCCTGTATACACTGATCTATTAAGACCACACCCCTATTTACAATGTAAATAATCCGCAGGAACGATGGTCATTGTCCGGCCAACGAGGAAGCATCTCTCGGTTCACATGTCAGCTGTGGTCAACCAGCGCACTGCCACACAGCCACCGGGTGCACTACAGTACCAAGTTTTGTCCAATGGTGATCGCACATGCCCGTGATTGTGTAGCTCAATGAAATTATCAGTCAGTATCGGTGTTTTTATTTATCATCAGTGTTTTCTATTTTTTACATTACAGTGAGAGGACATGATTAACATTCACATTGTATTCTATTTTTGTGAGTGTGAAGTGAGTAGTGTAACCTTGAAAATGTCTGGGAAGGCCAAGGCATCCAAGACAACTGTATCTCTAAGGTGAAGCTTGACACTGTTAAGCAGCATGAGACTCCCCAGAGGCTGTGTGACGTCTCCACTCCACCTACAAGAGTCCTCTTGAAGGGGACATGTGATACTGACCATACTTATTCTTCAGGATGTAGTGAGTGTTGTTTAATTGTGTTGGAGGTATAGTATTAGTGTAGGAATTTTTTTTTAGGTGATACTGTACATGTGGGTGTCGGACTGGCTGGGAATGTATCCCATGTTGTGATGATCATTTACGGTACTTCAACCTGCGAGAGGCTCTTCAAGAACGTAACACTATCCTAAATAGGGGATACCTGTTGTTTGGTCCTTGATTCGTTGGCACAATTTCATATATCACGCATTTAATTTGACTCTAGCTTTTGAGAAATACTATATATAATCCTACACATTATTTATAACAAGACACCAGATTGACACCAATGAGCCTTGACCGTGACTGCCACTACAGCAGCTAATGCTGTGAACAGCATTACCAACTCTCAAACTGCATTCCCACCAGAATGATCAATTCCTATTCATAAATTTAGTTAAGAGTGACAACTAAAAGTACCTTTAACTTAACCAGTGAAGCATAGCATAAAGTGAGGTGGGTTACCTGAAGTATAGCCTGTTGGTGTCATCACTGAGTGAAAAGCGTGAGGTACACACTTCCTTAACATGGCTGGCAATGAATTCCACTACCAGCTCTTGCAGGCTCCCTGGGCTCTCTACCATCCTGTCATAGTCACTATCTGCAATAAAGTAAAAAAAAAAAATAAATAAATAAATAAATAAATAAATAATAAATAAATAAATAAAATGCATACACATACAAATCAAGCAAAAAAAAAAAAAAAAAAAAAAAATTATATATATATATATATATATATATATATATATCTTGATAAAATCACACGGGAAAATGGAAACAACGGAGTACCTTAGCTTTCGTCTTTATTCAAGACATCTTCAGAGGCAACTGGATTACATGGACAGAGAGAGGCTTAAATATACAGGGTGACCTAAAAAACATGAGGTCAGGTCAAAATGATGACATCCACTAATCCCCACACCAACACACACGTAGAGGAGCTTAAGAGAAGGGTGGTGACGTGACTAGTCAAGTCAGGTCAGAAAAAAGGGGGCCCACAAAATAACTATCATACATCTAGATCAAAGGTTTTTAAAGCATTTTTAACCTTGGGCCACTGACAAATAAATTTATGTAACATATTATCGGTTTTGAACTGACCATCACTAAGGTTTATTGATTTTAATTCCTTAATCAAACTAGCTTCAACAAGAAGTCTTTCTGTGACACAAGATGATTTGAAAACTTCTAAGCTTTTTTCCCAAGCAATGGGGTGATTATTATTCCTAACATGAACGAACAAGGCACTGCTTTCAGATGCAGTTCTAATATTATACTTATGTTGTTTGATTCTAAGCTGCAGTGTTTTTCCTGTCTGACCTACATAATTACAATTACATTTGCTACATGGAATACAATAAACACTACCATTGACATTCAAACTTGGGCTATTCCTTATTAACATATTAGTTATGGTTGAGTCATACTTGAAAACAACATTAATATTTAGAAGCTTGAGGGACCGAACTAACGGGACAAATTCATTACGATAGGGCAGAGTCAAAATATTCTTAAGTGTAGGAACTTGTCTGGTTTGAGAGGAATGAAAGGATTTTTTAGCCCTATTAAAACAACGATCAACAAACACAGAAGGGTACCCAAGTTTATGTGCAATAGAACGAATGTGTTTCAATTCATCGTCAATAAATTCAGAGTCACAAATACGCAGACATCTTAGGAACATAACAGAAAAAACTGACATTTTGGTAGACTCAAGGTGATTCGATAAAAAGTGAATAAAACTGTCTACCTGTGTGGGCTTTCTATATACCTTGAATTTATAGTTTTGGCCATTTCTCATGATAAGCATATCAAGAAATGGAAGGGATTCATTTATTTCTCTTTCAATTTTGAACGTGATACTAGGGACAATATTATTAAGTTTGTCTAAAAATTCAAATGGGTCACTGTTTTTAGGCCAAAGACAAAGAACATGCATCAACATTCTATACCATGGAGGATAAGTCCACTATATGGAGTTCTTAGACTCAAGATACTACCCAATATAGTGGACTTTATTCCTCCATGGTATAGATAGGTTGATGATGTTCTTTGTCTTTGGCCTAAAAACAGTGACCCATTTGAATTTTTAGACAAACTTAATAATATTGTCCCTAGTATCACGTTCAAAATTGAAAGAGAAATAAATGAATCCCTTCCATTTCTTGATATGCTTATCATGAGAAATGGCCAAAACTATAAATTCAAGGTATATAGAAAGCCCACACAGGTAGACAGTTTTATTCACTTTTTATCGAATCACCTTGAGTCTACCAAAATGTCAGTTTTTTCTGTTATGTTCCTAAGATGTCTGCGTATTTGTGACTCTGAATTTATTGACGATGAATTGAAACACATTCGTTCTATTGCACATAAACTTGGGTACCCTTCTGTGTTTGTTGATCGTTGTTTTAATAGGGCTAAAAAATCCTTTCATTCCTCTCAAACCAGACAAGTTCCTACACTTAAGAATATTTTGACTCTGCCCTATCGTAATGAATTTGTCCCGTTAGTTCGGTCCCTCAAGCTTCTAAATATTAATGTTGTTTTCAAGTATGACTCAACCATAACTAATATGTTAATAAGGAATAGCCCAAGTTTGAATGTCAATGGTAGTGTTTATTGTATTCCATGTAGCAAATGTAATTGTAATTATGTAGGTCAGACAGGAAAAACACTGCAGCTTAGAATCAAACAACATAAGTATAATATTAGAACTGCATCTGAAAGCAGTGCCTTGTTCGTTCATGTTAGGAATAATAATCACCCCATTGCTTGGGAAAAAAGCTTAGAAGTTTTCAAATCATCTTGTGTCACAGAAAGACTTCTTGTTGAAGCTAGTTTGATTAAGGAATTAAAATCAATAAACCTTAGTGATGGTCAGTTCAAAACCGATAATATGTTACATAAATTTATTTGTCAGTGGCCCAAGGTTAAAAATGCTTTAAAAACCTTTGATCTAGATGTATGATAGTTATTTTGTGGGCCCCCTTTTTTCTGACCTGACTTGACTAGTCACGTCACCACCCTTCTCTTAAGCTCCTCTACGTGTGTGTTGGTGTGGGGATTAGTGGATGTCATCATTTTGACCTGACCTCATGTTTTTTAGGTCACCCTGTATATTTAAGCCTCTCTCTGTCCATGTAATCCAGTTGCCTCTGAAGATGTCTTGAATAAAGACGAAAGCTAAGGTACTCCGTTGTTTCCATTTTCCCGTGTGATTTTATCAAGATTTATCTTATCCACGTTTTCATTGTGGATTTTCATAAAATATATATATATATATATATATATATATATATATATATATATATATATATATATATATATATATATATATATATATATATATATATATATATATATATATACGTGTTAAATGGACTAAAAATGAAGTATATATATGTACCTCGCGTTTCATACCAGCTGGATTCGGTAAAATGCTACTGACACCACATACGAGGCACGGGCAGTTTCCCAATGAGGTTCACGGCACCATCAGCTCGATGAACAGGCTTTGTGTGAAATATAACAGAGTCTAGAACTGCTTTTAGTGTCCTTGTGGCCCAGCCGGTAAGCGTCCCCTAGTCACACCCAGTAGGTCGAGGGTTCGATTCCTTGCTGGTGAGGTCGTTGATTGTATGTTCAAAGTCCGCGTGTTAAATGGACTAAAAATGAAGTATATATATGTACCTCGCGTTTCATACCAGCTGGATTCGGTAAAATGCTACTGACACCACATACGAGGCACGGGCAGTTTCCCAATGAGGTTCACGGCGCCATCAGCTCGATGAACAGGCTTTGTGTGAAATATAACAGAGTCTAGAACTGCTTTTAGTGTCCTTGTGGCCCAGCCGGTAAGTGTTCCCTAGTCACACCCAGTAGGTCGAGGGTTCGATTCCTTGCTGGTGAGGTCGTTGATTGTATGTTCAAAGTCCGCGTGTTAAATGGACTAAAAATGAAGTATATATATGTACCTCGCGTTTCATACCAGCTGGATTCGGTAAAATGCTACTGACACCACATACGAGGCACGGGCAGTTTCCCAATGAGGTTCACGGCGCCATCAGCTCGATGAACAGGCTTTGTGTGAAATATAACAGAGTCTAGAACTGCTTTTAGTGTCCTTGTGGCCCAGCCGGTAAGCGTTCCCTAGTCACACCCAGTAGGTCGAGGGTTCGATTCCTTGCTGGTGAGGTCGTTGATTGTATGTTCAAAGTCCGCGTGTTAAATGGACTAAAAATGAAGTATATATATGTACCTCGCGTTTCATACCAGCTGGATTCGGTAAAATGCTACTGACACCACATACGAGGCACGGGCAGTTTCCCAATGAGGTTCACGGCGCCATCAGCTCGATGAACAGGCTTTGTGTGAAATATAACAGAGTCTAGAACTGCTTTTAGTGTCCTTGTGGCCCAGCCGGTAAGCGTTCCCTAGTCACACCCAGTAGGTCGAGGGTTCGATTCCTTGCTGGTGAGGTCGTTGATTGTATGTTCAAAGTCCGCGTGTTAAATGGACTAAAAATGAAGTGTATATATATATATATATATATATATATATATATATAATATATATATATATATATATATATATATATATATATATATATATATATATACCGTATATACTCGTCTATAACCCCCCTTCGTATATAGGTCGACCCCGATTTTATGACCAAGAAATCGTTAATTTATGATATTCCTCGTTTATAGGTCGACCCACGTTTTTGAGGGTAAAGGAACAACAAAACCTTCAGAGAAACACTACGTCCTATAAACTTGTTTACCATTTATTATCACGACACTTTACACTGAAACGCGGGTAGTTTCAACAAAAATATTGTATATTTCCATTCAAGTATTTATTCAAGTCAATTAGGAGGGAATATTATTGTAATACAACAGTTTTTTAACTAAACCATTCGACAAGCGATTACGGTAACATCTTTTGAATAAAAGAAAAGCGAAAGTCATTGTTTTCTTCACGATTTGATCCCACTTTCCACTTTAATACGTACGTCATTTCAGCAAAAATATTACATTCCCGTGAATGTATTATATCAAGCACAGTATGAATAGAATATCATTGTAATATAACAGAATTTTAACCGAAAACTATTAAAAAAACGAGTAACATCTCAAGAACATCGGAAGCTTAGGTAAAGTCTTTTGTTTTCGTCATGTATTTTATCCTATTTTACATTGAAATACATCACGTTTCAGCAAAACTACTATTTATTTCCGAGAATATATTCATTCAGGCGCAGTTTAGGTAAAATATACGTGTGATGTAACAGTTTTTTAATTGAAAACGATTCGAAAAACACGTACCCTCTAGCCCTGTTCAAGGAGAGGACTGGGAGAAGCTGTTTGGTGCTGCAGACGATGACAAGAAAATGATTTTGATGGATTTTAATGAAAATATTCAGAAATATGGTATCGTAATATTTATTCAAGTCAATTAGGATATTATTGTAATATAATACAACAGTTTTTTAACTAAACCATTCGAAAAGTGATTACGGTAACATCTTTTGAACGAAAGAAAGCCAAAGTCATTGTTTTCATCACAATTTTATCCCACTTTCCACTGTAATACGTATGTCATTTCAGCAAAAAATATTACATTTCCGTGAAGGTATTATATCAACCACAGTATGAATAGAATATCACTAATATAACAGTATTTTAACCGAAAACTATTAAAAATACGAGTAACATATCTTGAACATCGGAAGGTTAGGTAAAGTCTTTTGTTTTCATGTAGTTTATCCTAATTTACATTGAAATACATCACGTTTCAGCAAAACTACTATTTATTTCTGAGAATATGGAAATGTAATATTTTTGCTGAAATGACGTACGTATTATAGTGGAAAGTGGGATAAAATCGTGACAAAAACTCGCTTTCTTTCGTTCAAAAGATGTTACCGTAATCGCTTTTCGAATGGTTTTCAGTTAAAAACTGTTATATTACAATAATATTCTATCCTAATTCACTTGTGATGTAAAAGTTTTTTAACTGAAAACGATTCGAAAAACACGTGTACCGTCTAGCTGATACGGCAGAGCCCTGGTCGCGGAGGCTTTGTGTTTGCATCGGCCCTTCTTAAGCAGCTTTTAATTTTAGCGTACGTTGAAATTGTGTTTACCGGTGTATTCTTATTTTCTTGCTTCTTATTTTCCAGAAATATGACAAGTTTTTATATAATACAATGTTACGGTACTTTTAATTTACAAGTATTCATTTTTAAAAATATAGAACACACCAAACAAATACCAGTACGGATATTTGCGTGACTCTCCCGCCAAAAAAGACCAAACAGCTGGTACTCTCTCCATCAGCCCAACCAAAAATAGCCCAACATCATTCTTGTTTATTCTCTTCCAATTTCTCACTTTAACTGGTATTTTTTACTTCATATTGCCTACATCAGATAAACTACAGTAATTGAGGTTAGATATTGTTATAAATTTGATTACCGGGTCCTGGCAGGTACCGTTAGAACCACCTGACCCTACCAACAGTGTTGCAAGTCAGACAGCATTTTTTTTTTTTTACATTTTTGGTGTCTCCATTTGTTAATTTTTTTTCTGTGGGGTTTGCACAATAGTATACTGTTTTACCTACAGTATTGTAAAACGATTTGGGAAAAGAAATACTCGGTAACTTAAAATTTTAAAAGGAAAATTTTGAAACTGGCAACTGAGTGTAGATGATCTGACTCACATCATATTATGTCATCACGATTAGCCCACGTGTATACTTTATGTTTTACATCCTCCTGTGCTACCATACCATGCATTTGGCTACTTTGGGCTTGCTATGATGACGCAAGAGATCTGCCCTGGCAACTGTACCGACACTCACAGCGGGTGGTGCGTTGGTGCGTCGTTTCCATTGTTTACTGGTAGTTACTGGTAAATATTTTTCAACCTAACGAAACTATTACCCGTATAGAGGTCGACCCCCAACTTTTTGCCAAAAAATTTGGTCTTAAGAACTCGTGCTATACACGGGTATATACGGTATATATATATATATATATATATATATATATATATATATATATATATATATATATATATATATATATATATATATATTATATATATATATATATATATATATATATATATAGTAAAAGTCCAAAAATCCGGATGCCAGAAATCCGGACCACCCAAGAATCCGGATTTTTCGAAAACTCAGTTTATTTTTATTTTTTTTTTAGCAGCTGGCTTTTGTGTGTATGTGCGCATGCGTGAGTGCCACAGCTGCACAGCGACAACAAGCGACCACGCGATCGCCACTTTAAAACGAGCAATCAAACTGTGACAACGTACTGTATGTAATTTTGAGTCCTACTCTTTCCATTTACAGAGTACTGTACAAGCCCATGTGGTGGGATGTAATCCTAGACAAGGTTCTTCAAACTCCAGAGCACGAGCAGTAAATATATTCCATAAGTACAAGACTTGGCAGGATAACCAACAGGTACAAACACAGGAGCAAGCAAAAAGAACTCCTTGTCGTAGCCAGGCCTGAGCCGATCTGAGAGAATTTAGCTAACTCGGCAGGGAGAGTTGCTAGACATTACTAGGACAATAAATGAGATCTTCTAGTTACAGGTAGTCGTCGACTTACGACCTATGCGACTTACGTCTGTTCGACTTTACGACCAGCGGTACGACAGTTTTGGCCCCAGCCTCCTGGCGCTGCCGGGAGCTGGAGCCGCGCGCATCCCCGCGCTCACCTATGCCTCCCCCACCTGGTCTTCCTCCCTAAATGCCACACAACGTAAACACCTAGAAAAAGTGCAAAAGAGGGCATGCAAGATTATTCTCTCCCCCTCCTACTCCACATATCAAGAAGCGCTCAACACACTGACCCTTTCGACTCTCACTGACCATCACCACGACCTCATCTGCAAATTTGGTAAGAAGCTTCTACACCATCCCCGACACCGGCTCCTACTACCACCTGAGATCCCTTGTCCGAGAATTGCTGTGCGACACCACAACCGCATCCAGCCCATACGTGCACGAACTGATCGCTATAAGAACAGCCCAGTCCCAACCATTGTAAAAATTATCAATAACTTGTAATACTGTAACACTGTCACTATGTTGAAATGAACTGTAGTTTGAGCTTTTCCCCATCTAAGTTATTATATGTCTTATTTGTGTCACTTATGTTACTTGTATATTATTTGTAATTCGAAACCCATTCCCCAAATATGTAACTGTATATTTTCAGCCTTCTGGCTGCCAAGCTCTTTCAATAAACCGTTAATTATTATTATTATTATTATTACACACACACACACACACCAATAACTTGTAATAAACCAGTGAATTCACTCCCAGTAAACACTACTCCTTGCACTGCCACTATGTTGAAATGAACTGTAGTTTGAGCTTTTCCCCATCTAGTTATTATATGTCTTATTTGTGTCACTTATGTTACTTGTATATTATTTGTAATTCGAAACCCATTCCCCAAATATGTAACTGTATATTTTCAGCCTTCTGGCTGCCAAGCTCTTTCAATAAACCGTTAATTATTATTATTATTATTATTATCAATTACAAACACGCTCGCTGGTACAGCACACTTCCCTCCGTGTCTGTTTGCCTTGTGCCTTTCTTTTGTCTTGGAAATTTTTCTTGAACCACCACCCCCCCCAAGATGTCTACCAAGAGGAAACTGTCTTCATCTACTCCTCAACCTGCCAAGAAGCAAAGAAAGGCCATTGATTTAAACACTAAAATGATGGTGATTAAACAGCACGAAGGAGGTAAGAAAGTGAATGTGATTGCACGTGATCTGACGCTATCACACTCTACTGTGTCGACGATTTTGAAGGATAAAGAAAGGATTCGTGAAGCTGTGAAAGGTTCTGCACCCATGCAAGCGACAGTTATAACGAAGCAACGGACTGGGCCTCTCCACGAAATGGAGAAATTACTTTACATTTGGATGGAAGATCAGATCCAGAAACAGACACCGTTAAGCCTTTTTACTGTGCAGACGAAGGCTAGAAGTCTATTTCAGACTTTGAAGGAGCGCGCCGGAGAAGACTACAATCAAGAATTTGCAGCAAGTACTGGCTGGTTCAAGAGATTCAAGAAAAGATTTCAATTTCATAATGTTCGAGTGACTGGGGAAGCAGCGAGTGCAGACGAGGAAGGAGCACGCAAGTTTGTTGACAGTCTGGATGAATTAATTACGGATGAGGGATATCTAGCAGAGCAGATATTTAATGTGGATGAAACGGGATTGTATTGGAAACGGATGCCAGAACGCACTTACATCCAAAAAGAAGCCAAAAGCATGTCTGGATTTAAAGCATTTAAGGATAGGCTTACTCTGCTGCTTGGCGGGAACATCGCGGGGTTTAAGCTGAAGCCTTTCCTAATCTTCCATTCAGAAAACCCGCGGGCGTTGAAAAATGTAAACAAGCACACGCTGCCCGTTTACTTTCGTTCTAACCGTAAAGCATGGATGACACAGGCACTGTTTGAAGACTGGTTTGTAAATTGTTTTATTCCTCAAGTTCGTGAATATTGTTTGACGAAAGAAATTCCTTTCAAGATTTTATTGCTACTGGACAATGCGCCTGGACATCCACCTCATCTATCAGATATTCATCCGGACGTGAAAGTGATTTTTATGCCGCCAAACACGACTTCAATTTTGCAGCCTATGGACCAAGGTTCAATTGCTACTTTCAAGGCTATCTATCTCCGAACCACCTTTGCCCAAGCCATAGACGCTATAGATGCCGACCCAGAACTATCGTTGCGTGACTTTTGGAAACAGTACAACATTCTTAAGGGTATCAAGAATCTGGCAAACGCCTGGGAGGCTGTGACGGAGAAGTGCATGAATGGCATCTGGAAAAAGTGTGTTAAGCGCTATGTTCATACTTTTGCAGGATTTGACAGTGAAAATGAGCTTGAAGTTATTCGGGAAAAAATAGTAAAACTGGCAAAAGATCTTTCTTTGGAATGTGAAGTGGAAGATGTTGAGGAGTTGCTAGACCAAGAATCAGAAGAACTTACAAATGAAGAGCTAATCGAATTGGAAGAAGAAAAAGTAGCAGAAGAAGAAAGGAGAGAAGCAGCGGACAAAGAAGAGGAGCCACAAAGGACGTTCACCACTAAGGGATTATCAGAAGGTTTATCTCTACTGAATAAACTTCTTGCCCATTTTGAAGGAATGGACCCAAACATCGAACGATTTGCAAGGATTGAGCGGATGGCACGCAATTCGTTTCGTCCGTATCAAGAAATTTACGAGGAGAAGAAGAAACGAACAATTCAGACAAAGCTCACCATGTTCATGAAAAAAACAACTCCTCCGGCTACCCCAAAGGCTGCCCCAGCTGACGACCCCGACGATCCACAGCCAAGCACCAGCAGCCAATAAGATGTTTTTTATATGTTTGTATGTGTTTGTATGTTTTGCAACTAAAATGTTTTATATGTTTTGCACCTGTATTTTTTTTTTTTGTATGTTGTGTAAATAATAAACCAATTGTACTGTAGTATGCAGTGATTTACTTAAACCTGACGACCGTAACAATAATGAACAAAGAAAATGTTGATAAAATATGACTTAAAGATGATTATATTATCATTACACATTATAATATACGTAAGGTAATTATAACATAGGCCGACTTACGACCAGATCAACTTACGACCGGGCGGCCGTAACCAATCTAGGTCGTAAGTCGACGACTACCTGTACTTGACAAGCGTGGTACAGAGATGGTACATCGGGGCATAGTAAGTAGACATAGGCATTAGACATAAGCATAGATATCAGACATGCTATAATAATATATAGTAATACAGACATGTGAATAAATGGTACAATGAATGGTAACAGAGTCTTGCCGTCAGGCGTGTTCACATATCTTGGTATTTACAGATCTATACACCTCCCCCCCCCCCCTTTATGCTCGTAGTGCAATCTCGAGCAGCTACGGACTCTTTTCCCATGAGTCGGGGGGAGCGGCGAGGGATAATGGGAGGATCAACTGACGACCTTCGTTCCTGGTCTGGGCAAGGGGGCACAGGGGACGGGGAGGAAGGTTCGTCACTAGAGGATGGCACTGGGCGGAGATGGCGTCTGTTTCGCCACCACACACGACCACTGGGGAGGCGGACTTGGTACGAACGGGACTCGCCACGGCCCATGACGACCCCGACCTTGTCCCAGCAGTGTGACATCGGGTCCTGGATTCGTACTTGTTGGCCGACAGTCAACCTGGGAAGGGGGCGGGCGTGGGCGTCATAGTGGCTTGTCACTTGGGCCATCCGGGCAGCCTCACGGCGGTCACACTCGTCCGCCTTGATCTGCCATTCATCTAAGAAGGACTGGGGGTGGGCAGGCACACAAGTACGAAGGGGGCGGCCATACAACACCTGGGCAGGAGAGCGTCCAGCAGGGGTAGGGGTGTTACGGAGTTCCAGTAGGCCCCTGTCGAACTCCTCGCAGTCCAGGTTCCCCGTCGGTGCTGTCTTGAGGATGAGGTATTTTGTGGAGTTTACCGCTGCCTCGGCATGGCCATTCGCCTGCGGGTAATGAGGTGAGGTGACGATGTGGTGGACACCCCAGCGTTCGGCGAAGCTCTTGAACGCGTGGCTATTGAACGGGGGCCCACCGTCGGTTCGGAGGCGGAGAGGCACTCCGACTTCCCGGAAGAAGCAACAGAACATCCGGATGACCCTGGAAGAGGTGGCGTCCCGATCACAGGGAACCACCACGGGCCATCCAGAGAGCCTGTCGGCGACCACCAGGAAAGACTTTCCGGCCACATGAAAGAAGTCGGCGGACACGGACTCAAAGGGCCGCTTTGGGAGGTCATTGCACAGGTACGGCTCTTGTTGCTGGCTGGGCTGGAGTTGCTGGCAAGGCTCACAGGCCTCCACCGTGCTCTTAATATCGGCGTCAATACCAGGCCAGAAGACGGTCTGACGGGCTCTGCTCCTGGTGGCTTCAACGCCGCGGTGGCTGTCATGGAGGCAGGATAAGGTGTGCCGGCGGAAGGCAGCGGGGACGATGATCCTGGGGCCGTACAACACTAGCTCTCCGTCCGCATAGAGGCTATCCCTTAGCTTCCAGAAGGGGAGGGGGGAGGCGTGAATGTCGTAGTGGTTCGTGGGGAATCCAGCGGAGACGTAGTCGAGGAGTTGGACATATGCCGGGTCTTGAGCGGCAGCGATGCGAAGCTCCTGGAGAGTCCTGTCGTCTTCGACGGAGGGCGTCGTCGTCGTCTTGTCAGCAAGAGAAGTGGCTGTGTGTGTCACTAAAGACCGAACGTGAGCAGCGGCCATGGTACAGTCGACTTCATCTTCAGGTGTGGGGCGACTAACAGGGGCTCGGGAGAGGGCGTCTGGTATGCACAGAAGCTTACCGGCACGCCACACAGCCGTAAAGATGTAGGGGGCGGTCTTCTCTTTGAGACGTTGGAGGCGAGGATTTTTGATGGCGTCCAACGTGTAGTGATTGAGGATGGGTATGAGCGGGCGATGGTCCATCATGAGGGTGAAATGCCCAAGGCCGAACAGGTAAAGGCGGCACTTGGCCATAGCCCAGGCGACTGCCAGCATCTCTAGTTCGATGGTGGCGTATCTGGTCTCAGTGTCAGTCAAAAACTTGGAGCCACCCTGAACAAAGCGCAGTCTACCCTGGCCGTGATCTTGAAGGAGGGCATATCCGAGGCCGTATAGACGGGAGGCGTCAGTCTGGAGGACCACTGGTAAGGACGGGTCGAAGGGTGCCAAGACTGGTGGTGACGGCAACGCCTTCTTAACATTCCTGAACGCTAGGTCGTGGTCAGGAGTCCAGAAGAAAGAGCGCTTGGGGCTCATGAGGGGTCGTAGAGGTTGGGCTGATGTGGCGATTTTAGGGAAGAAGTCGGCCAGCTGATTTACCAGGCCCATAAACGAGCGAAGGTCGGTCAGGTTCGCTGGAGTAGGCAAGTCCCTGATGGCCTTGACCTTCTCTTCATCAGCTGAGATCCCCTCTGGCGAGATGTTGTAGCCGCAGTAGTTAACTTGGGAGGCAGTGACCACAAATTTATCTTTGTTCAGGGTGATACCGTGGGCACGACATCTTGTGAGTATCAGATGAACTCGGTTCAAGTGAGCCGGGAGATCATCGTCGAAGAGCAGGATGTCATCTACGACCTTCACGCAGTTGGTGACACCCTGCAGAGCCATATCCCCACGGAGGCAGTACGCATCCCCCGTTGCTGCGAAGCCCATGGGTCCGCGGCAGTGTTGGAGCGGCACTGGGGCGTGTTGAATGTAATGAGGTGGCGATCTTCTTCCGCCAGGTCGACTTGCCAGTACCCATGTAGTGCATCCGCCATGGTAAAGAACTTTGCAGACGGGGTGAGGCTGCGGACTGCTTGAATGGGCGTAGGCAATGGATGGGCGGGACGGGAGACCTGCGAGTTGAGATGGGTGAGGTCCACTGTGATGCGAACACCTACAGGCTTGGGTGCCAAGACCATAGGGTGGCACCACTCAGAGGGCTCCTCACCGGCGTGTCTGATGATCCCCTGCTGCACCAGAGAATCGAGCTCCGCCTTAACCTTGTCCCGTAGGGCAAAGGGGATAGGTCTTGGTGTGTAGGTGACGAAAGGCGTCGCGCCAGGCTTGAGGTGGATTCTCATCGGGGGGCCTGTCATCTTCTTGAGCGGCGTCTTCTGGAGGTCGGACTTGGAGACAAGGACGTCGCTGAACTGACGAAGAAAAAACTCCCGGGCAGCAGCAGGTGTGGTCATGGCTGAAACAGGTATCTCTGCCCACCTGTTGAGGTGTGTCACGGCGAGGATGGGCTTTGGGAACTCGGATGAGACGATGGCCAAGTCCTGACAATGGCCACATGACAAGAGAGGGGTTTGGATGCCCTCATGGACGTGGACTGTGGCAAGGCAAGAATTGGGACCGAGCTGTATTGTTGCCTTGAAGCAACCCAAAGCTGGAGACATCGGGGACCTGTCCGCTGTGAGCACGTCTTTCATGGCTGTGGGTGACAGGCTACTCCAGGAAATGTTGAGGGCGTCCAGGTGTGTTGGTCCAATCACCGTGATGTCCGCGCCCGTGTCAGGTATCATCAGGAGGTTGGAAGAGTTGGCACCGTAGGACAGACGAACATTGACGGGCTTGGGGGACCTGTCACTCGAGGTATCATCCACGCGTCGGCATCCTTTGTTGTTCTTGAGACACGGTGGTGTGGACGTTCTGTCGGGCTGTGAAGAGACGTTTTGACCTGGAGAAGGAAGCTTCTTGGTGGACCTGCAACACTTGGCGAAGTGCCCTTGCTTGTTGCAAGCGTTGCATGAGACCTTGTTGGTAGGACATCGAGTTGTGCGGGCCCAATGGCCTTGAAACCCGCAGTTTCGACATTTACTATGAGCCGCAGGGCACTCTCCTGGACCGTGCTGGCGCTGATAGTTTCTGCAGGATTCGGGAGAAGAAACTGGTGACTGTGACGGGGGCTGTGGAGAGAACGCCGTCTGCATCTGGCGTTGATTCCTCTTGTAGGTGGAGACGGCGTGAACTTGAGACGGCGATGAGTGTATAGCTGAGGCAGCCTCTCTTGTGGCCTCATCCGACCTGCAACAGGTGACGAAGTCGGTGAGGGAAGAGGCGGCGTCGAGGGTGAGGAGTTTCTGAAGCAGGTCCTCATCACGTACACCCATCAGCAAGATCATCTTGAGCTGAATCTCAGCACAGGTTACAGGATCGCCTGTACATAGGTCCACCTCGGCTGGTAGGTCCTTAGTCGTGTGTAGAAGTCTGAGAATGATTCCCCAGAAGCTTGTTTGCAGGATAGCAGTTCCCTACGATGCAAAGCTTCACTGCGGAGGCCTCGGAAATGACTCTGCAAGGCGTTTAAAACCTCTGTCAAAAAAATGGGGGAGTCAGGGGGAATGGCTAGCGTGTGCTCTAGGAGACGTTGAACATAGAGGGAAATGCACGATCTTAATTGGATGAGTTGTTTATGAGGGGGCATTCGGTTGAGGTCAGACATAACAGCAAAGTCTTCGAAACGACGTCGCCATTTACGGTATACTTGATATGTTGCATCAGATTGAAGAGGTGGGGGGCTGGAAACTGAAGACTTGCTGTGCGGGGGTGTACTCAAAACGGCAGGTAATGGAGGAGGCACGGAGAGGTAGACGAGAGTTGAGACTGGAGCAGGTGGTTGAGAAGGCACTGAGGCATACCCAAGAGGGATAGGTGACTTGGGTGTGTCATAGGAGGGAAGATCAGCTAAAACTAATGGCCCATCACTTTTTTGGTAGATTTTAGTGTATATAAACAGAAAATAATTTCAGTTTCAATATTTTGCAACCTTTTGCGAGGTAAATTTTAGCGTGAAATTTATCGAAAATCTAACGTACAGCTGCATTAGTGCATTACAATTAAATAGTGAACATTGCTTTCTGACTTCATTCTTTAACAACCCAACTAACAATATTTTTTTCTGTTTCAGATTCTGATGCATTTATAAGTTGATAATATTTGCGATGGCTGCTTGTGTCAGGACGAGGAACCAAAAATCCAGCCATCTCAGTCACTATCTTGGGTCTGGGAGAGAGCTCCTGAAGTCGGAGTTGCCTACATTGAGAGATGCTTTGAGATACGGTGTTTTAATCAGGCAAATCAGTGAAAAGAACCAAAGAACTTACACAAACAAAGACATTGCCAGTGATATGACCAAAGCTGTCTTGGCACAGTACACTCTGGCTAACGCTCAGTTCAAGCCTCCAGTCCTAACAAGTCAGAAGAAGATTAGTGAGAGACTGCTAGCCAGTTGGGAAAAGGCAAGAGATATCTCTCTTGGGAGAGGAAAACTTGCAGTTAAGGACAGCTTTGCCAAGCAACTGGACCAGTTATTTGACATAATTACTTGCAAGTGCCCAATTGTTCTCTGTCCTGAGTTTGGATGCGATCGTGACTGTAAATCCGAGGCCCACATCTCCTGTATTTGCAAGCGTGAACTGAAGATTCCTGTGATCGAACTGGCATTTGTCAAAGCACAGAGAGAGAAGACTGGCAGTATAGGGGCTCTCATGATTTCTAGTCAAGATATTCTGGAGTCCAAGAGACAGGAGGCTGCCACAGAGAGACAGAAGAGGAGAAGAGTTGCCGAGGAAAAGAGACCTGAGAAGGCCCAGGGTGAGGTAAAAAAGGCCGATGATTGGAGTCAAGCTGATTCAGAGTTTAATGACTTCCCCATGGCTGATCCGAGTGCTGACCAGGAGAATGGTGACTTTGTCCCTAACCCAGAAAATAATGATCCCAAACCTTCCAGGCATAAGATTCGAAATAGGAAAGATATCCCGAGCATAGCTCTGGCCAGCATGCGACACCACACTGGTCTCAGAGAAACTGCAGAGATAGCAACAGCTGCCTGGATTGACGGTGGTTTGATAACACCTGATGATGTTCACCTGGTGATAGATCATAACAAAGTAAGGAGAGCTCAGGAGAAACTTGTCAGTAACCTAGAAGAGGAGTTTGATAAGGGGATAAGAGAAAATGGAATCAATTGTTTGTTCTTTGATGGGAGAAGGGATGACACTAAAGTGTTCATGAAAGTTGGAGATTCTGACAAGTTGTTCCCTGCCATGGTGAAGGAGGAACACTACTCCTGCTGCAGTGAACCAGGAGTGAAGTATTTGTGGCATTTCACTCCAGAGAAAGATGACATCAGGAAACCAGCTGAGATAGTGGCAGATAACATTGTGAACTGGCTCAGAGAGAGGAACGTAGACCAGACCCTGCAGGCCATTGGAGGGGACAGCACCAACACGAACACAGGGTGGCAAGGGGGGTCATACAGTGGATAGAGCGGAAGATTGGGAGGAAGCTGGTCTGGATTGTTTGTGACCTCCACACCAACGAGTTGCCACTCAGACATCTGATCCAGGAGCTGGATGGCAAGACTCTTTCAAACAACAGATGGTCTGGTCCTCTTGGCAAGATGCTGGACTCTGCCACTGAGTTAGAAATAAATCGGAGCTTTGAAAAAATCACAGTTGGCCCTCCACTCGTTAAGCTTGCACATACTGTCATTGATGACCTGAGTACTGACCAGTACTATGGTTACATGATTTGCAGTGCCATCAAAACTGGGGTCATGCCTGATAGACTTGCTTACCTGCAGATAGGTCCAGTCTCACATTCTAGGTGGCTCACAACGGCTCTCAGGTTCTGCAGAATTTGGGTCGCTCATCATAAACTGAGAGGGAACCAGCTTCACAACCTGAGACTTATTGTCCAATTCATCGTGAGTGTCTACTTGCTAAATTGGTTCAACACCAAGGTCAAGTCATCGTTCTCCGAAGGTCCGAGGCATGTTCTCTTCAGCTTGACCTCCTGAGGAGTCAGCCAAGGAAGGTTGTTCAGATTGTGAAGCAGACTGTGAGGAGATCTTCCTGGGATGCTCATCCCGAGGCAGTTCTGCAGACAATGCTCTGCAGTAAGGATGAGGAGAGAAGAGTGGCAGTCAAAAAGATCTTGGATATGAGACTTATGAGAGGATCTGGGCATGACGAATCAGTTGGTGACGATTCCTTCAGGGTCAGGAAGACTCCTGAAGTCAATCTAGGTGCCAAGACCCTCACTGATCTCATAAATCTGGAAAACATCCAGGCTGGCAGTGAGCCCCTTCTTACCTGCAGCCTCACCAATGTTCAAGTCAGAGCTTTCCTGGACAACCCCATGCATGTCACTGCCTGGCCCTCGCACACCCAGAGTATAGAGCGTTGTGTACAGCAAGTGAGCGAGGCTAGCAGTCACGTGTACAGCCAGGAGAGGAGGGAAGGCTACATCCGAGCTCAGGTGGTCAGCAGGGAGGTGATGAGTAGAAACAGAAGCAAGAAAGACATGTTCTCTATGGTGTGCAGCAACACCGGGTTGTAGTAGTAAAACCGGTTTTTGTATTTGATGATTTTGTTTTCTAAAGGAATAATAAATTTAATAAATGTATCAAGATCATTCGTTTCACTATTCTGGATCATTTTCATCCTAATAAATTAACCTGATACATTTACTTTACTTTAAATAAGCTATTTAGTGGTGTTGGTAAAAGGGTGGGAATACTGAATTTTCATAAGATTTCAAGTTAAAATTTACCTAGCAAAAAATGAAAACTTTCCAAATCTGAAGATATCACATGATTCTGCACATAGAACTACATCATTAATACCATGGGCCGATTTTTCAAACTCAAAAAAAAAAAAAAATACGCAATGCGTAGCCTGTGAGGGGTGTTGTGTAGCCTGTGAGGGGTGTTGTGTAGCCTGTGAGGGGTGTTGTGTAGCCTGTGAGGGGTGTTGTGTACCCTGTGAGGGGCGTTGTTTAGCCTGTGAGGGGCGTTGTGTAGCCTGTGAGGGGCGTTGTGTACCCTGTGAGGGGTGTTGTGTAGCCTGTGAGGGGTGTTGTGTAGCCTGTGAGGGGTGTTGTGTAGCCTGTGAGGGGTGTTGTGTAGCCTGTGAGGGGTGTTGTGTAGCCTGTGAGGGGTGTTGTGTAGCCTGTGAGGGGTGCTGTGTAGCCTGTGAGGGGTGTTGTGTACCCTGTGAGGGGTGTTGTGTACCCTGTGAGGGGTGTTGTGTACCCTGTGAGGGGTGTTGTGTAGCCTGTGAGGGGTGTTGTGTAGCCTGTGAGGGGTGTTGTGTAGCCTGTGAGGGGTGTTGTGTAGCCTGTGAGGGGTGTTGTGTACCCTGTGAGGGGTGTTGTGTACCCTGTGAGGGGTGTTGTGTAGCCTGTGAGGGGTGTTGTGTACCCTGTGAGGGGTGTTGTGTAGCCTGTGAGGGGTGTTGTGTAGCCTGTGAGGGGTGTTGTGTAGCCTGTGAGGGGTGTTGTGTAGCCTGTGAGGGGTGTTGTGTAGCCTGTGAGGGGTGTTGTGTAGCCTGTGAGGGGTGTTGTGTAGCCTGTGAGGGGTGTTGTGTAGCCTGTGAGGGGTGTTGTGTAGCCTGTGAGGGGTGTTGTGTAGCCTGTGAGGGGTGTTGTGTAGCCTGTGAGGGGTGTTGTGTAGCCTGTGAGGGGTGTTGTGTACCCTGTGAGGGGTGTTGTGTAGCCTGTGAGGGGTGTTGTGTACCCTGTGAGGGGTGTTGTGTACCCTGTGAGGGGTGTTGTGTAGCCTGTGAGGGGTGTTGTGTAGCCTGTGAGGGGTGTTGTGTACCCTGTGAGGGGTGTTGTGTACCCTGTGGCACAGGAGGAGGGGATTGCTGTTTAGATCTCACCTCCTGCTTGGCAGCCCACGATCCCTTCATAACTACAGTATGCAGTGTCACCATAATTCCCATATTGTTTAGGTTAATTTGGTGCCAACTGATAAAACATAAAAAAGTAAATAATTTTCTCCCCAAAGTCTCACACTCAATCCCAGATGAGCTATTGTACCATTGTATATTGCCAATCTCTTGTTTATAGAGAGGTGACAGATGATCACTCCTGCTTTCCCTAACAATGTTGCTAGCACTCACCATCTCTCAACCGCCAGATTTTTCAACAATTTGAGTGACCTAGAGCCCTTTTTGGTCAAATTAACGAAGGTATTGTGTAATATCGGACAGAATACAGTATGCCCCCCCCCCTCCCCCAAAGTTTGCGGATTTTTACTTCGCGGTTCTCGGTTATTCACAGATGACACCCTGGATGTACAGAAGAATGTCTGTGGGTAATTTTAAAGTTGCCGGTATTTTCGCGGCTGGGACAGGGAGCCATTCTTTCTATAGACAGTAATTTCCTTTACCTGTATTTACACACACACACACACACAAAACACACACATATACTGTACAGGTACTCCTCGACTTATGACATACTTGACTTACGACAACCCGGACATACTACCGCCGTGGTTGTATAAAATATTTTTCAAAATACGTATTTTCGAGTCTCGACATTAGTGATCGCGCTGTGTACTGACAAAATTTTTGTTTGTAATTCCCTTTAAAATGGCTGACAATCGTAAAAGTGAGAGTTCTCGTGGTGCTGAGAAGAAAAAGAGACACCCATTTTAGAATTTCTATGTATTTTCGGCTTTTCGACTTGCAGCCAATTCGACTTATGACCTGGTCGTCGGGACGGAGCCCCATCGTAAGTCGAGGAGAGACTGTAAATAATAATTAAAAATCCTCTCACAAATAATTATTTGTGAGAGGATTTTCCAATTATTATTAATGTGTATGTGCTTTGTGTATGTATGTCCACACCCCCCCCCCCACAGTCCCCTAACGACCTCAGGCCAGTTGCCATTGCCCCCATACCCAGTCTACTTTGTGAGGACTTTGTTTTTGAGTGGGCATTTGCCAGTAGCTATCAGTCAATTGATCCACAGCAATTTGGCAATATGAGGACCTCCTCTACATCACACTGCTTGGTGAGCTTTCTGGATTTTCTGCACAAAAACTTGCAGAAACGTAAGACAGCACTGGCCATTGCCCTGGTGGACTTCAGGAAGGCCTTTGACCTTGTTGATCACTGCACTGTTATCAACAAGGATATTGCACTAGGGCTGCCCACCAACCTGGTCTCCTGGCTAACTGATTTCTTGAGTGGACGTTGCCAGGCAGTGAGGTATCAGGGCTTGGTCTCCATATTCCAACACCTCACCTGCGGTGTTCCCCAGGGGACCAAGATGGGACCACTGTGCTTCCTCATCCTGATCAACGACGCTCTATCGGACACTCCTCACAGGTGGAGGTACAGTACATGGATGACTGCACTGTGGGGGTTTCAGTGGACAACACCGCACCAGACTACTCATCGCTACAAGGCACCCTGGACAGGCTACAGGCATGGACTACGGAGAACAAGGTCACCATCAACCACACCAAAACCGTAGTCATGCACATCAATACCGCCACCACTCCAGTGCAAGCCCCAGCAGTCATAGTGGGTGCCCATCCTCTTCAGCTGGTGAAGTCTGCCAAACTCCTGGGTGTAACTATAGACAACAAACTTGACTGGAAGGCCCATGTAAATAACACAGTCAAGGCAGCCTCGTACTGTCTCTACATGCTACGACGACTTAGATCACTTGGGACCATCTACAACGCTTTTATTCTCCCCAAACTAATGTATGCGTCACCAGCCTGGTCGTCTTCTCTCAACTCCACCCAACAACGTCAGCTAGAGAAGGTACAGAAAAAGGCCTGCAGAATCATGCTCGGCGCAGAATACTCTGGCTACACCAAAGCTCTCTCCACCCTGGAAATGCCATCCCTCAGTGACCTCCACCACCAAGCACTGGAAAGGTTTGGCAGTGGACTACTGCACCACCCTCGTCATCGCCATCTTCTGCCACCCGCAGCCCCCCACCCAACTCGCGCAGTCCGCCACTACAAAAAAATTCAGCCCATAAGAGCCCGCACCGATAGATATAAGAACAGCACCATCCCATCAATTGATAAAATAATAAACAACTCTTGATTTATGCACTGTACAGCCCTGTAAATGTATTCACTGCATATTACAGGTTGTACCTCTCTAGTCCGGCAACCCCGGTGCCGGACCACGGAAATTCACCCTTTTCCTGGATAGATAGTAACTTGTGCTTATGCCTGGAAGCACTAGCACCACTTTCTCTGCGTCATGGTCTCTTTGAAGACATATTGAAGGGTTAAATGTCGTATAGTAGCTTCTCAAATTCCGCGAGTTTTTAATTCTTAACGTATTTTATTGGAACACACAAAAAAATAAATAAATAAAAATTTTGACAGCGGAAACTTGAATTTCGACGGGTTTGAACGGCCCGCCAACGTGCAGACGACGTGCATAATCGTGTAAACAGGGTCAATTCTCTTATGTACAAAAGATACATTATTGTTTATTACTGAATGTCTTTTTTATTGAATTAATGTTTATGTGTGCAAAATGAGCAATAAAATTCATTAATAATACGTAGAATATTAAAACACATGAGGAAATGACACAGCATTGTTTTTGTTGATTACAAAACCAGTGACTGACTGGTTCTATATATAAAACTGAAGAAAATAAGACCTTGGTTGTAGCTGTAGTAAAATTAATATGGTTGTTTTAAGTAATATTATTTAATGTTAATAAATGGAACAATAGAAGTAGCTAACGATAATGGTAAAGAAAAAAGAGCGATCGCATATGTAAGTGCGCATGCGCACACGTGAAAACATATCGTCATTACTTTACATAAGAATATGAAAGCAACACTAATTTACTGTTCATATATATTTTAATTTATGTTTCTGAATTTGTTTTTATTGAATTAATGTACGTGTGTGCAAAATTAACAATACAATTTATTAATAATACGTGGAATATTAGAGGAGACGAGACGGCTGCCGGCATTGTTTATGTTAAAGCTTACGAAACCAGTGACTGATTGGTTCTACATATAAAACTGAAGAAAATAAGACCCTGATTGTAGCTGTAGTAAAATTAATGTAAAAAATGAATATGGTTGCTGTAAATTTATTTAATGTTAATAAATGGAACAATATAAATAGCTAACCATTAATGGTAAAAAAAAAAGTGAGACTGCTCGTATGTAAGTGCGCACATGTGAAAATATATCGTCATTACTCTACATAAGAATATGAAAGCAACACTTATTTACTGCTCATATATATTGAAGGGTTAAATGTTGTACTCTGTATAGACAAGCAGATTCAGATTTCAGATTTGCCCCCGAGGGGGCTAGTTTATTGGGCACCCCCTTACATCCTGTGCAAGGTGAAGCGCAGAAGCGTTTACAGCGCCCAACAGGGAAGTATGAAAAGTTCATACTTGCCTTTATGACTCGTACATTAAGGGCGTAAAAGCCTGAAGGGTCATAGGTTCTGTCAAGTTACATAAAGTGAGAGAATGATGAGTGTGTGGGGGGAAAGTTCCCGGTACATTTTATCTGCTTATGGCAAAGAGTGGCAGGTCCCTAATAATGTCAAATGCCAGGCCTGTGACTAGGAGGAGGGAAGAGGTGTTGGTAACAGCTGGGATAGACAAGCAGAGAGAGAGATTGAGTGCAGCCTAATGCCGTATGTAAACAAAACTTAATTTCCCGGGGCTTTTTTTTTTTTTTTTTTTTTTTTAAGGGGATTAGCCCACCCGGGCATAGGTCACTGACCCACATTGGGGCCTGAGGGGCAAAAATTTAATACTCCTGTAATAATAATAATAATTCAGAGAAGTAAAAAAAAAAAAAAAAAAAAAAAAAAAAAAAAAAAAAAAAAATCTGCCTATCTACCTATTGGACAAACTAAAATCGTTCCGGACCACGGGAGTTTCCGGACCACAGAATGCCGGACTAGAGAGGTACAACCTGTATATCATTATGTCTAAATCAAATGTAAGTCTGTATATTTTCAGCCACCGGCTGCAACTCTATTAATAAACCGTTTATTATTATTTATTATTATTATTATTATCATTATTATTATTATTATTATTATTACACAAACCCACACTACTACTATTTTTTTTTTTTTTTTTTTTTTTACAACGTGGCCTCCAGCCTCCCCCAATAGCCACACTACGCGGCCCCGCCAAGTTCAAGATAGGTAACAACACTATTGACTATGTTTCTTCTTTTAAATATCTTGGTGTTTCCGTCCCTTGTACCCTACCTGCCATACAACAGCTAACCCGCCAATGTACTGACAGACTGAGACCTCTTAGAAGTGTAGCGGGGTACAGCCCGCACTATGGTGCTAATATTAGAATTGTTAAAACAATGTACCTAGGCTATATAAGATCTCTGATAGATTACCACGCACCAGCCCTGGTCATTCGTGACGGGAAAGGCGTTGACAAGCTCGAGAAAATGCAAAATAAAGCCCTCAGAATTATCCTAGGATGTCCCATGAGCACTAAAGTACTTAATATGAGGAAAGAACTAGGTATACCCAGTGTTAAAGATAGAATAATTGAAGTCAACCTCATGATAGCCCTGAGGCTTCTGCGTGGTGATCCTGATAACATTGTTTCCTTAAAATTGCTAGAATGTATGAACCATGGGACTACTGAGTCTAAATGGATCCAAACTACAGCTACACATATGAAGATATTTGGACTAGACCACCTGTACAAAGTTGAGACACAACAGCGCTTCCTGCCACCCTGGCGGACAGTTCCCTTCGATATCACAATACCGACGTATCCGCCTAAAAAATTAATTATACAAAGCATTTATCTCCAACACACTGCCAAATTGAGAGCTCTTGAACACATACACACTCTACAGACTGATGATAATATCACACAGACCATCTACACTGACGGGTCTCTAAACACCGCCTGTGGGAGGGCTGGAAGTGCTATTGTTGTGACTCAACCTGACGGTAATATAATTGAGAAAGGAGTTAGAATTAACAACTGGGCATCCACTCTACAAACTGAATTAGTTGCCATACTCACAGCTATTAAATTCATTGAAACCACTTTTACTGACAGTCTCATCATCACTGACTCTCTATCCTCACTACTTGCCCTTGGTACCCTCGACTCAGGTTGTCACGCTCTTGTCTCTGAAGCCAGACACAAATATGCGTGCCTTGTTGACCGGGGTGTCAGGGTCAAACTGTTGTGGATCCCCTCTCACATAGGCCTCATAAAACATGACAGAGTTGATGCCCTCGCCAAACTCGCGTCTAACAAAGACACCGTTGAATACAATTTGGGTCTGTCAAAAAGAACCCTTAAAACTGTAATTAGGAAAGAACTTATTGATGAGTTTGACGCAAGTAGACAAGTGCAAACAGGCACTAGTCAATCCATAGTTTACCATGATGAGATGTATCAAGTGAAACACGTTTATGGAGCAAGTAACAAGATCACTAGATTACAAGATGTTGTAACAGCTAGATTAAGGTTAGGATATAAGTACCTTTGGCAGTATGTTCCTCAAGCAGATGTAAACAAAACTAAATGTAAAGTGTGTGGCCATACATATGGCCACACACTTGAACACTACGTCCTCGACTGTGTGAAGATAGAACCTTTTAGGGACAGGTCCAAGCACACTGTGTGTGAAATGGCACAACACTTCATCTCTAATGGCAAGATAGCCGACATATTAAGATTGTATCCACTTTTTTGCACTTAGTATCTATGTCAGTTCTCATGTACAGAACCAAATACGCAATGTGCTTGAATACCTCCCACGTAAATGTGAATAACAAAGTGTGAGGCCAGACATACTGCCTCACACGCCTGTTCTCACGCATTTGTGAATAAGTTACCCTTTATGTATAGAACTAAACAAATAATGTAAATGAAATACTGTGTAACTTTCAGTGCCATAATATCCTGACAACGGGGGTTAATTATTATGACCCTTTGTAAACCCTACTCTGTAATCCTTTTGCGCTACCGCTCACAGGATGAGTGTGGGGTGCACAATAAAGTAGCCGCTGCAAGCGGCAAAATCAAAATCAAAATCAACTACTACTACTACTTTTTTTCTTTTTTTTTTAAAAATGTGGCCTCCAGCCTCCCCCAATAGCCACACCTTCGCCACCATTTAATTACCTTAATATTAACTATCCTAATACATATGTAGCTATCCTATCTGTGTTAAGTTAGTTGAGCCGTAGATCTATGCGGCATTCGGTGACAGTAGCCTCAGTCGATATCTGCAGCAGTTGTCGGAATTGGGGCAAAAGCTCTCGTTCCCCTGAGGCAGAGCAAAGCCGACCGAAGGAGAGAGAAAGACAGTCGACATCTCATCCAGGCTGTAACGAAACTTCTGGGCTGCTGCTTCTGTTCGGAGATCACCTCTGCGAGTCTGGCGTAGAAACATCTTGCACTTGGTCCCATCCCACCAGAGGTTGTGAACACTAGAGGAGTGAAGCTGCCTTGATCAACGTTTTGGATTCTCTCCCCATATGCCCTTATCTTGTCGTTCTCGTTCCTCCTATGTGCAGCATCGAGAGCTAGGTTACGGTGACATGCGGCCATGGGATCAAAAATCCTGATGTCGAAGAAAGCTCGCTGTCCCCGCGTCCAGAATTCTCGAGCACTGACGTCAACACGGGCTTCGTTAGATGTGTTTGAAGTCCTATGTTGGAAGATCTCACCATCCAATGGAAGGAGGGTCGGTCTACCATGACATCCCGGCAGATTTCCTTCAACATATTTGCTGTAAGGTCCCTTACTTCGTCATGCCTCATGCATATGAAGCTCCCTTTCTTGCACACCATGGCGTGATCGCCGTCATAGGAAGAGCCACACACGCATTGGGAGGGCAAACCTTCTACTGGCCGACCGTACCTTAAAGCAATGGCATCTGTAAATTCTTGTTTGTTAAGACTGAAACCATTTGCCCTTGTCGGTAACGTAGTTAACCAGTTCGAGGCGCCCACCTCCTGCGCTTTAGCTACTTTTTTTTTCAAATTTTCTGGAACCTGCAGCAACAGTTGCTGCAACTTATCAGGTAAAAGAAATAATTGTCCTAAGGGCAAACACATAAAGTGAATATACATTTCTTTGTACACAAGTAAAAATGTACCCCCCCCCCCCCTCCCACTGGTCAGCAAATGTTATTAGCAGCTTTGGCTCTTTGCGGGCATTTTGAGAACCTAACACCCATGAATTTGGGGGGCCCCCTGTACTGTATATGCCTGAAAGGTGTTACAGTTAGCGACAATACAAGCAGGGATAGAATGATAGTGGTGGTGATTAACGCACAAACGAAGCGCTCCTCAAGCAAGGTTTAAATGATCATAGTTACTTTGGACTATGTTGGTATATAAAAGACTGAGTCCGTTATTATTCTGGATCCGGATATAACGGACTTTCAGCTTTAACGGACTGGCCTTCCCACCCAATTAGTCCCATACATGGGAGGTATAATTAAGTTAGGTTGGTGTTTTTTTGTTGCTATCTGTGACTGCGTTAAATTTTCTTAGGTATAATTTATGGTTTTCTTGTCTTTGGGAAGCAAAACATATTTTTCCCATGTGTTATGTTATTCGCTATATGACAACTAGTTTTTTAGTGACCTAACTCATTCATAGAGAGAGGAGGACCAGTAAATATTGGAATTTCCAAGGGATTTAAATGATAGATATAGGAACATAACAGCGGAGTGCATAATACAAAACTTTACAACTAATTCTAAAACTCACTCACATTTTTAGAAGTGTGCTGATTCAGGCTCAGGTTGGGTTGGGTTGGTTATGTGTTCTAATATACCAAACAAATAAAATACAGTACACAGTACAGTGCAATACACAGTAGAGTACACACTACAGTATGGTACAGTTCAGAGTACAGTGCACAGTACAGTACACAATACAGTATGGTACTGTACAGTAAACAGTACAGGACAATACACAGTACAGTATAGTCTGGATTTATGGGATTTTTTTTAACGCGTTTGGTCATTTACGCGGTGCCTTGCCAGAATTGAAATGCTTTAATTACACGGTAAATTTGGTCATTTACGCAGCGAGCGATTGGAGAGGTCCAGACCGCCGCGCCATTTTTTACTCATACGGTCCATTCTTGACCATAAGCAGGAAGCGGCGCGGTGAGGGGTGCGCATTAGATCGCTCTTATGTTATCGCTTACGTCATATGACTTATCGGACTGTGATTGGGCCACGCATCCTTACCACCCACGCATTCCCTCCGCCGATAGCTGTGATTGGTCTAATGTAACATGACGTGCCCTGCCACCAAAGGGTAGAAGTCGCTGACCTAGCCGGGCCTGTCTCATTGTTCTCAGTTCTCCGCGTATACAGTTCTCTCTTGTGCCCGCTATTCCCCTCACAACTCACAATGGCTTGCGCGGGACCCCCACCACCAGAGAAAAACATTGAATTACCAGGACCAAGCCATGATAATGCGAAGGAAATCATCGAGTTGGGGGAGAAAATTAAGCTCATACTTGACAAAGACACAGTCAAGCATCGGTATGAAGTGTCTAATAACCTTTTGTCGAAAGTTATGGAGCCGTATATCCAGAACTATCTCGACAATATAAATGCTAGTCGTCAACGTAGTATTGAGGACTTCCTCGCCCACAACCCACCACAACCACAGCCAACCCAAGTCAGTGATAGTGAGGATATGAACTTTGAGGGGTTTGTCTGGGAGGCCCTGCAAACCTCTGCGAGTAGTGAAAGTAAAAGTGATTCACCAGAGGGCAACTAATCTGCCCTCTGCCTCGGAACCAACCCCCCATCCCCGTGTGCCCAGCCACCTTTTCTACGAACGTAAGTGTTAAAAAACCTAATATTATTGATATTTCTCTTCATTATTAATTGTGTGTGCATACCATCATAAAATTAAGATGTTATTTTTACTACAACGTATGTATTGTGTCGGAAAAAGTGGAGTTTGGGGGTCGGCCCAGTCTCTTTCAATTAGTCCCATATGTTCTGTTATTTCATTAACGCGTTTATGGTTTTACGCAGACCTCGACGGGTTCAATTGACCGGGTAAATCCAGACTATACTGTAGAGTACACAGTACAGTAGAGAACACACTACAGAACAGTACACAGTACAGTACACAATTCAGTATGGTACACAGTAAAACACAGTACAGTACAATACACAGTACAGTACAATACACAGTACAGAATAATACACAGTACAGAACACATTACAATAAAAAGTAAAGTACACCTAGACCCCGACTTACGACTTCGTGGACTTACGACCGCCTCAGATATAGATAATAAAAAAAAAAAAAAAAAAAAAAAAAAAAAAAAAATTTTTTTTTTTTTTAAATGACACACGCATTTTCTATACCGAAACGTTTCCAGTTAATGTAGTCTCCATGTATAATTAGAAAATTATGGGGGCCCCATGTGCATTCAGCTGACTACATTAAAGGTTAAGTGCTCAGTCACACTGTATCCATTCCTTATTATTTATTACTTTCACTGTACTGTATCCATTCATCATTATTCATTACTTTTACTGTACTGTATTTCATTGTAGATTTTTTATTAAAAAAAAAAAAAAAAAAAAAAAAAAAAAAAAAAATTTGTTATCTATGTCGGACTTACGACCTGGATTTGGGTCCTAACCCCGTCGTAAGTCGGGGTCTAGGTGTACACAGAACAGTGTAAAACACAGTACAATTCATTACAGTACAGTACACAGTACAGTATACACAGTACAGTACACAGAACAGTATAAAACACAGTACAATTCATTACAGTACAATACACAGTACAGTACACAGTACAGTATACACAGTACAGTACATTACAGTACAGTCCACAGTACAGTATAATACACAGTACAGTATAATACACAGGACAGTACATTACAGTACACCTGTACAGTACACAGTACAGTATGCACAGTACAGTACATTACAGTACAGTACACAGTACAGTATAATACACAGTACAGTATAATATACAGTACAGTACATTACAGTACACCTGTACAGTACAATATACAATACAGAGTATGCAGTATAATACACAGTACAGTACACAGTACAGTATAATACACAGTACAGTACACAGTACAGTATAATACACAGTACAGTACATTACGGTACACATGTACAGTACAATACACAATACAGTACAGTACACAGTACAGTATAAAACACAGTACAGTACAAAACACAGTACAGTATAATACACAGTACAGTACAATACAGTACACATGTACAGTACAATACATAGTACAGTTTAATACACAGTACATTACAGTACACAAGTACAGTACAATACACAGTACAGTACATTACAGTAAACCTGTACAGTACACAGTATAGTACAAAGTACAGTACACAGTACAGTAGATTACAGTACACAGTACAGTATAATACACAGTACATTACACCTGTACAGTACACAATACATACAATACACAGTACAGTACACAGTAGTGTACAATACACATTAGAGTACACAGTACAGTATAATATACAGTACATTACAGTACACATGTACAGTACAGTCCACAGTACATTAAAATGCACAGTACAGTACACAGTACATTACAGTACAGTACACAGTACCCTATAATACACAGTACATTACAGTACACATGTACAGTACACAGTACAGTATAATGCACAGTACAATACGAGTACAGTATAATACACAGTACAGTACATTACAGTACACATGTACAGTACATTATAATGCAGTACAGTACACAGTACCCTATAGTACACAGTACAGTATAATACACAGTACAGTAAATTACAGTACACATGTACAGCACACAGTACAGTACATTACAGTACAATACACAGTACAGTACATTACAGTACAGTACAATACACAGTACAGTATAATGCACAGTACAGTACACATTACCGTATAATACACCAGTACAGTACACAGTACAGTATAATACACAGTACATTACAGTACACAGTACAGTATAATACACATTACAGTACAATACACATTACAGTACAATACACAGAACATTATAATACACAGTACAGTACATTACAGTACACATGTACAGTACACAGAAGAGTACTTTACAGTACACATGAACAGTACAGTATAATACACAGTACAGAACATTACAGTACAGTACATTATAATATACAGCACAGTACATTACAGTACAATACACAGAACAGTACACAGTACAGTATAATACACAGTACATATCAGTACACATGTACAGTACAGTACATTACAGCACAATACACAGTACAGCATAATAAAAAGTACAGTACATTACAGTACACATGTACATTACAGTACACAGTACAGTATAATACACAGTACAGTTCATTACAGTACAATACACAATACAGTACACATTACAGTATAATACAGTACACATGTACATTATAGTACACAGTACAGTATAATACACAGTACAGTACATTACAGTACACATGTGCAGTACAGTACACAGTACAGTATAATACACAGTACAGCACATTACAGCACACATGTACAGTACAGTATAATACACAGTACAGTACATTACAGTACACATGTACAGTACAGCACACAGTACAGTATAATACACAGTGCAGTACATTACAGTACACATTTACAGTACACAGTACATTACATTACAGTACACATGTACAGTACAGTATAATACACAGTACAACACATTTCAGTACACATGTACAGTACAGTACACAGTACAGTATAATACACAGTACAGTACATTACAGTACAATAGTACAGTACAATACACAGTACAGTACACAGTACAGTATACAGTACAGTATAATACACAGTACAGTACATTACAGTACACATGTACAGTACAGTATAATACACAGCACAGTACATTACAGCACAATACACAGTATAGTACACAGTATTATACACAGTACATTACAGTACAATACACAGTACAGTACATTACAGTACAATACACAGTACAGTACATTACAGTACACAGTACAGTACATTACAGTACACCATACAGTATAATACACAGTACAGTACATTACAGTACACATGTACAGTACCCAGTACAGTATAATACACAGTACAGTTCATTACAGTACACATGTACAGTACAGTACAGTATAATACACAGTACAGTACATTACAGTACAATACACAGTACAGTACATTACAGTACAATACACAGTACAGTACATTACAGTACTACAGTACAAATCACAGTACCGTATAATACACAGTACAGTATAATACACAGTACAGTACATTACAGTACAATACACAGTACAGTATAATACAATGTACAGTACTACCGTGCACAAAAGTCGTGTCCATTACCCATCCACAGTGAGGGTTCAAATAGCCTTGAGTCTGAAGTTTCGAAACAGCTGGGCGAAATGCTATGGTCGGCCAACAGATGTCGCCCACTGTAGTGTGTGTGTGTGTGTGGGGGGGGGGGGGGGGGATAGAGGAGGTGGAGGCTGGATGAGAGGCAGGTTTATTTATTATATATACCACCATAATTTCAAGCTGCCTTTTTAACTACGTTTTGTCTTACAGTTGTCTCTTTATGGTTACGAATTCATGGAACAGGTGCAGTGCCCTGGGTGCTTATTGCCGCTCAGGACACAATGATACTTTAAAGGAGGAAATATATTAAGGATAAAAGTGAAATATGCAAGGATCAGCTAGTTTTACTCAGCGACCACGTCACAATTTTGTTGTTATTCCGACAAAGAGATTATGGTAATATTTATTTATATTCCACCCATCCTTTGCTTAATAAATATTTGTGATAATATGCAATACAGGTTGTACCTCTCTAGTCCGGCATTCTGTGGTCCAGAAACTCCCGTGGTCCGGAACGATTTTAGTTTGTCCAATAGGTAGATAGGCAGCTTTTTTCTTTTTTTTTTTTTTTTTTTTTTTTTTTATCTAAATTATTATTATTATTATTATTATTAAAGGAGTATTAAATTTTTGCCCCTCATGTAGAACCAATCAGTCACTGGTTTCGTAAGCTTTAACATAAACAATGCCGGCAGCCGTCTCGTCTTCTCTAATATTCCACGTATTATTAATAAATTGTATTGTTAATTTTGCACACACGTACATTAATTCAATAAAAAGAAATTCAGAAACATTAATTAAAATATATATGAACAGTAAATAAGTGTTGCTTTCATATTCTTATGTAAAGTAATGATGATATGTTTTCACGTGTGCACATGCGCACTTACATATGCGATCTCTGTTTTTCTTTACCATTATCGTTAGCTTCTTCTATTGTTCCATTTATTAACATTAAATAACATTACTTAAAACAACCATATTAATTTTACTACAGCTACAACCAAGGTCTTATTTTCTTCAGTTGTATATGTAGAACCAGTCAGTGACTAGTTTTGTAATCAACGAATACAATGCTGTGTCATTTCCTTGTGTGTTTTAATATTCTACGTATTATTAATGAATTGTATTGCTCATTTTGCACACGTAAACATTAATTCAATAAAAAAGACATTCAGTAATAAACAATAATGAATCTTTTGTACATAAGAGAAATGACGCTGTTTACACGATTACGCAAGTCGTCTGCACATTGGCGGGCCGTTCAAACCCGTCGAAATTCAAGTTTCCTCCGTCAAAATTTTTATTTATTTATTTTTTTGTGTTCCAATAAAATACGTTAAGAATTAAAAACTCGCGAAATTTGAGAAGCTACTATACGACATTTAACCCTTCAATATGTCTTCAAAGAGACCATGATGCAGAGAAAATGGTGCTAGTGCTTCCAGGCATAAGCACAAGTCACTATCTATCCAGGAAAAGGGTGAATTTCCATGGTCCGGCACCGGTCAGGTCCCGAGGTTGCAGGACTAGAGAGGTACAACCTGTATTATATAATTATATACTTATGTTAAAAAGAGTGGAGTGGAAAAGTTATCAGTATTGTAAAATAGTATTCAGACTTAATCTAGTTCCAATTCTTCCGAGTTCCAGTGTTTAAACACCTCACCACAATATGCAAGCTTCATATACAGTCAATCCTCATATTACGCGGTCCCGCATTCCGCGTTTCACCGTTAACGCGGTGCCTTGCCAGAACCTAACATTCTTACATTCCGCGGTCGTGAACGCCACGGAGAGTGTCCGGCGCGACGCTATTTTTAGATTTGCCCCACACGCCACCCGCCCGCCTGCCTGCCTCTCCCTCCTCCTCCCTCCGCTTGGGCAAGCGGCGCGGTAAGGTTGCGCAGTGTGTGTCTTTGTTGCGTTATCACTGACGTCATATGACGTATCGGACTGTGATTGGCCATGCATCCCTACCCCCCTCTGCTGCTAGCTGTAATTGGCTTAAAGTATTATGACGTGTCCACCCGGGGGAGGGAGGGAGGGAGGGAGGACGCTTGACCTAGCCGCGGCAGTTTCATCCCTCCAGGCCACTCCGTGTAAACGCGCATCCATTTTTCCGTAAAATGGCTTCCGCCGGACCACCACCCCCAGAGAAAAACCTTTCCTTACCTGGACCAGCGGCACTAAACCAAAGAAGACACGACGTTCCTTAAGCTACGAGGTGAAGTATACCATCATCCAAGAGTTGGAGAAAGGAACAAGGCAGGTTGATTTGGCGCGCCAGCATGGTGTGAACGAATCTACGATCCGGACTATAAAGAAGGATTCAGCCAAGATAAAGGAGCACATGAAGATCACAAAGTCTACAGGTGCTTCTATGATCAAGTATTTTCACAACCAGGTGCTTCTCAAGACAGAAAAATTACTTGTGAGGTACTTGGTGCGTCAGGCGCGACGGAACATGGCGGTCGACATGCGCTCTGTGAAGGACTACGCACGTGAACTGTACATGGCAGTGGCACGAAAGATGGGAATTACAGAGCCCAAACCGTTTAATGCTTCCTCTGGGTGGTTACAGAGGTTTAAGATCCGGAACAAGATCACCAATATAAACATTGGTGGTGAAGAAGCGAGTGCTGATCGTGCTGCGGCTCGGGAATTTCCTCCGTTTTTACGTGAGATTATGGAGGAAGGACAGTACAGTGACGACCAGGTGTTTAACATGGGCAAATCTGGTCTTTTCTGGAGAAAACTACCTTCCAAGTCCTACGTTGTGAAGAATGCCAGCAGGATTCGGGGCCGGAAAATGCAGAAGGAACGCATCACCGTCCTGTTTACCACCAATGCCTCCGGTACCTGTAAGCTCAAGTTATCGGTGATCCACACAGCCCGCAAGCCGCACGCCTACAAGAGCATGGACATGACCAAGCTAAATGTCCACTGGCTGACAGCACGTAAGGCATGGATGTTCTCTACACTGTCCCTCTACTGGTTTGATGACTGTTTTGTTCCCGATGTAAAGAAATTCTGTGAGCAACAGAATGTCCCATTTAATATTTTGTTGCTGCTGGACAACGCACCAGGACACTCGCCCCTACAGTTAGATCGTCACCCCAACGTAAAAGTGGTCTTCCTTCCTCCCAAGACTACGTCTTTAATCCAGCCCATGGACCAGGAGTTGATTTGCAATGTGAAAGCTGCATTCTCAACAAAAAAATTCCAGCTCCTGAACGACTACACCAACACCAGGGAAGAGTTGCGTGACCTGAGTGACACCACCACCGATAGCAAGAGCGACGAAGATGAGGAACAACGGTTAGAACAGCAAAAAATACTCTTCAAACAATTCTGGAGAGTATTTAACATCAAGAAAGCTGTGGACATCTTGGTGGAGTCATGGGATCAGCTGTCTATTGCTACAATTCGTCACGCATGGAGACATGTGTTGCATGGAATACCAGGTGAGAGGAGGAGTCAATCTGTGACTGGTGAGGTTCAGACTGTTGCAGTAGCAGTGGACCTTGCCAGAGAAGCTGCGCAGACTGTTACAGTTCCAGGCTTCTCCGAGACCACCAACGACGACATCCTGGAGGTGATCAGAAATCCTGAAGTGACTGCCGACGAGATGTTGGAAGAAGAACACGCCAGTGAAGAGGAGGAAGAAGGTGCGGCAGTCTCCGAAGAACACAATTTAAGTCATAGTGATATTAAGGGTGCCATGGAGTGTGCAGAGAAGATGAAGTCCTTCCTTTCCCGCGACAATGACGATGACCGCTATGAAGTCTTCCATAACCGGCTGGTGCAGGCTATGGAGCCGTACATCAAGGTGTATCACGATAACATCAACGCCAGCCGTCAGCAAAGCATAAGAGATTTCTTCACCCGCAACCTACCACAGCCAGCCCAAGCCAGTGATAGTGACAGTGAAGTTGACTTTGAGGGATTTGTCAGGGAAGCCCTGACAACTGTAAGTGACAGTGATGATGATTCACCTAGTAATGGTGATTCACCTGAGGGCCAGTAATCTGCCCTCTGCCTCGGAACCAGCCTCCATCCCTGTATGCCGACCCATCTCTTCTACTACCGTAAGTGTTACACCAAATTTTTAGTTTTCTAACCTAACCTTTATTTTTCCTATGTTAACCTTTATCTTTCCTAACCTAACCTCTTCTATATTACTTGTTTTTTCATACCATCATAAAGTTAAGATAAAATTTTTACTACAACATAGTTGTGTCGTCAAAAAGTGGAGTTTGGGGATCGGCCTGGACTCCATTTCAATTAATCCCATATGTTATGTTGTTCACTTTACGCGTTCCTCACTTTCCGCGGGACCCTCCGGATTACATTAACCGCGTAATATGAGGATTGACTGTATTTTGGAGTGTGCTCAGTTACCCTTAATATTGTGTGCTGAACATCATGAGCATTTCAATGATGGTAGCAATTGTAACTATATAATTATATTGTGTTATAAGACAACACATTCCACGACGTGTCATACAGATCATTGTATACCACACAATGCATAATTTGTTCCTGTTAAGTTACTATATTATGAATTTTCATGCGATATAGTTTAAGACATCATTAAGGACATGGATTTAAGATAACACTGTAGGTGAGTTAATATATATTAATTGTATTTACAAACAATACTAAAATCCAAACAATACACCAATACACACATCTTAGTATTTGGTCCAGCCACCCATTGCATTCAGGACTTCATCAAGGCGATTAGGGATGGAGTCGGCCAGCTTCAGGCACACCCCTGGGCGTCGACGTATACTCTCCCACACGTCGTAAGCTTTGGCCTCTATTGCTGCGCAGGTTCGCTGCTCTCCAATATCCCTATCACGTTTCATCATGGCCCAAATATGTTCAATCGGATTAATATCACATCCTAGTGTTGGCCAGTCGATGACCTCAATTTCAGGGTGATCCTGGAGGTAGTCCTTCACTATGTTGCTGGTATGAATGGGACTGTTGTCATGAACCAGCCTGATAATGTGGGGAACTGGAACTGCCATAGCCCGGACTGTAGGAATTAGCACTTGCTCCAGGATGTCTACATACTGCTCACCAGTGAAACGGCCATTGATCTTGACCAGTTCACCTGGCCCATGTGCCCACATCCACCCCCAGAATGACACTGACACCCTACCACTCACTGCGCGATGTTGAATGTGTTTCTCATGGTAGCGTGTGTTGGGGGGCCGCCAGCACTGCCTTGCTTTGGCTCCCACTGACCTGAACACCGTTTCATCGATAAATATAATGGTTCTCCAGTATTCTTCTCTATGTGGAAGGTGTTCCAATGCAAAGCCGAGTCGACACTCCTTGTGAGTAGGTGTTAGCCACCCTTTGAGAGTTGGAATATGGCAGTCGATCCCGGCTTCATGAAGTCGGCATCTCGTCATCATGTGATGGCAGTTGAGGCCCAGATTTCTTATATGCTCCATTGATGTTCGCATTGGATATGCCGTTGCAGCTGCCACGATCATGGCGTCCATCCTTGCCGACGTTACTCGTAGCCTCCCGCTTCGAAGTTTCGTCTCCACTGAGCCCTCTTCCTCCCACTGGCGGATCCACCTCCTAATCGTCTTGGTGCTCTTTCTCACTTCCACAGCAATGTTCGGCACAGTTGCCCCGGCTCTCCACATCCCGATGATTTGGCCTCGCTCAGCAATCACTGCCGACGAACTTGCTCGTCCTGCAGGCATATCTGAAATGGCAGAATAATATTATGTTGTGTTAACTGATGCAGGCTTTTATATACTGTACTAGAGTAAATTAATGGTATTAGTAACACCTAGGTTAAGTATTATTACTCTGACATAACGTTTTGGTAAATCTTTTTGGATCAACTGCCCAAGAAACCCTTTCTATTTCATGTATTCATAGTGAACTGCAAGTGGATCCTCCCCCCCCCACCCCCCCAACCTCCACCACCCCTGCGACTGTAGAGTGAACATTCGCCGATAATCATCATCAAGATTTAGTTTAACCAGACCACTGACACCCATTTGAGTCTCTCCTAAGGCAACCATTACAAATGGCGGAGTCGAGGCGGGAGATACTGATAGCGAAATATAGGAAAGGGGGAAGAAGGTTTAGTAGTGAAAGAATGTGGGTTAAACGGAACAGACTTTTAGGAGGAGAGAAAGTGTGTGGCCTTCTGCCCACTGCATGGTGTTGGGTGGTAGGTTGGGGTGACTGGGGCGATGGGAGGGAGGAAAGGATGTGGAGAAAAGAAGGTGAAAGGAAATGGAGAGCCCATCCCTGTTTGGGTGGGGTGCACCTCATCTTTAATTTGTTTGGAGGGCCCATTCATTATTTTTTCTGAGTAGGGTTACACTTTTTATTATAGATAGAGGAAAACGGAAGGAGATAGGGACGTGGTGGCTCAATATCACATATTCTTTCACCTCTACAAATATCTGCTGTCACTCATGGGATACCCTGCAATAGTATAAGGACGACATGGGCTATGCTGACAAATTAATGTGACTTACCTGTTGGTAACGATGATGGTAGGAATGAGACTTCGGCATGTTTCAGTGTTCGACATCATCTCCTTCCCCTGGTGTGGGTGGCGCCAACCTTGGTAACAACTTGTGTATTCTCCGTGACTACCACTACTGGTAGTCACGGAGAATTAATTACTGGTGTGCCCAGCAGTAGCACCGTCGTAGCCATGAACGGCAGAGATATGGTCGTTGTCGTACATTTATTTACCCGTTACACATCTCTCACCATGCTTGACAATATTAACTATCTTCATGACATTCTTATTGTTATCAGTGATTGCAGAATTCACGATGTTATGCTCCACCTACACACAGCCTGTTATTAGACTAACCCCCACCTCCTCTACTCCCATCATCCCCCTCCCACACAGGACAGTGGGCGACATCTGTTGGCCGACCATAGCATTTCCCCCAGTTGTTTCGAAACTTCAGACTCAAGGCTATTCGAGTCTTCACTGTGGTTGGGTAGAGGACACGACTTTGGTGCACGATAGTACATTACAGTACACAGTAGAATATAATACACAGTACAGTACATTACAGTACAATACACAGTACACAGTACAGCATAATACACAGTACATTACAGTACACATGTACAGTATAATACACAGTACAGTACATCACAGTACAATGCACAGTGCAGTACACAGTACAGTATAATACACAGTACAGTACATTACAGTACAATACACAGTACAGTATAATACACAGTACAGTACATTACAGTACAGTATAATACACAGTACAGAACATTACAGTACAGTACACAGTACAGTATAATACACAGTACAGTACATAACAATACACAGTACAGTACACAGTACAGTATAATACACAGTACAGCAGATTACAGTACACATGTACAGTACAGTACCCAGTACAGTATAATACACAGTACAGTTCATTACATTACACATGTACAGTACAGTACACAGTACAGTATAATACACAGTACAGTACATTACAGTACACATGTACAGTACAGTACACAGTACAGTATAATACACAGTACAACACATTACAGTACACATGTACAGTACATTACAGTACATAGTACAGTACACATGTACAGTACATTACAGTACATATTACAGTACAGTACATAGTACAGTACATTACAGTACACAGTAAAGTACATTACAGTACACAGTACAGTAAATAGTACAGTACATTACAGTAAACAGTACAGTACATTACAGTAAACAGTACAGTACAATACACAGTACACAGTACAGTACAATACAATACACAGTACAGAACATTGCAGTGCAGTACACAGTACAGTATAATACGCAGTACAGAACATTACAGTACAGTACACAGTACAGTATAATACACAGTACAGTACATTACAATACACAGTACAGTACAATACACAGTACAGTACAGTACACAGTACAGTATAATACACAGTACAGTACATTACAGTACACATGTACAGTACAGTATAATACACAGTACAGTTCATTACAGTACACATGTACAGTACATTACAGTACATAGTACAGTACATCACAGTACATAGTACAGTACATTACAGTACACAGTACAGCAAATAGTACAGTACATTACAGTACACAGTAAAGTACATTACAGTAAACAGCACAGTACAATACACAGTACAGTACACAGTACAGTACAATACACAGTACAGAACATTACAGTACAGTACACAGTACAGTACAATACACAGTACAGAACATTACAGTACAGTACACAGTACAGTATAATACACAGTACAGAACATTACAGTACAGTACACAGTACAGTATAATACACAGTACAGAACATTACAGTACAGTACACAGTACAGTATAATACACAGTACAGTACATTACAATACACAGTACAGTACAGTATAATACACAGTACAGTACATTACAGTACAATACACAGTACAGTACACAGTACATTACAGTACACATGTACAGTACAGTATAATACACAGTACAGTTCATTACAGTACACATGTACAGTACAGTACACAGTACAGTATAATACACAGTACAGTACATTACAGTACACATGTACAGTACAGTACACAGTACAGTATAATACACAGTACAGCACATTTCAGTACATATGTACAGTACATTACACAGTACAGTACATTACAGTACAGTATAATACAGTGTAGTGCATTACAGTACACATGTAAAATACATTACAGTACATAGTACAGTACAGTACACAGTGCATTACAGTACTGTACATTACAGCTCACAGTACAGTACATTACAGTACACAGTACAGTACATTACAGTACACAGTACAGTTCATTACAGTACAATACATTACAGTACATTACAGTACACAGTACAGTGCATTACAGTACAGTACAATCCAGTACACAGTACATAGTACAGTACAGTACATAGGACAGCACCATACTTCGTACAGAACAGAATATAGTAAAGTATATTAAAGTACAGTACAATACATAGTATAGCACATAGTAAAGTACAGTACACTACAGTACATAGTACAGTACATAGTAAAGTTCAGTACATAGTAAAGTACAGCACAGTACACAGGGAATTGACATGGTAAAAACATTCTCTCGTCATTTTGAGGAGAGAAGAGTTAACATTTAAAAAAATATTTGCAGTTACAACAGATGGTGCTCCTGCTATGGTAGGAAAACACAAGGGAATTGCCAAGTTAATTGAGGATGAAATTGGACACCCCATCCTTTAGTCGCAGTGCATTATCTTTGTGCCAGAATTTCAAAATCAGACATGAATAAGGTGATGGTAACGGTGAAAAAAAAATTGAATACAGTTTTCTTGTTGCATGATCTGCTCTTACACACAGATAATATTGGTGTTTTCTTGATGAGATGGAGTGTGTGTATGGAGGCATACCCCTTCACTCCAGTATTTGGTGGGTAAGTTGTGGGAAGGTTTTTAAGAGTGGTTTGAAATGTTTTAATGAAATTAGGACCTTATTAACAGAAAGGGGATAAAAATACCCCAAGCTGGAAGAAGACAAGTGGGTGGTCAGACATCATCAAGCACCTCAATGATCTTAGCCTTCACCTGCAGGGTGCAGGACAGACAGTGATTAACTGTATGACATTTGAAAGGGTTTTGTTGCAAAGTTAACAGTTTACTTGGTGGACATTAAAACTGCAACTTTGCTCTACTTCAAGCACCTGGTCATGGTCTGCACATAATTCTGTTAGTCTTACATAATAGCTGTATTCATGTAAGACCTGCATGAGTTCTCTGCCAAATTTTAAGACTTCCAGCACACTGGCCCAAATGTTTTCTCTTTTAATCAAACCAAAAAAGTTTGAGGAGAGTGAATGTGGAATTGCCTGTCTTTGAATGGCTGGAAATAGGGGACTTGGATATGGAACCTAACCTCCTAACGGGGAGGCTCTGCCACCCGGGAGCCCCGACATATATAAGTCATTTACCCTGTACAAAGGTTAGGTCAAGTCATATACGAAGGAAATGTCTTTAAAAAAAAAAAAGTGTCTTACACGTGTTTAAAATATTGATTGTAAAGATAAAATCCCTAAGATTACCATGTTGTTTGAAAATAAAATAATACTGTACCCTCAATGGTCAGCACTTTATAGGTGCCTCAAGAGTGAGAACACTACTACCACCAGAAGGGGTTATTTGATTTTGTTTTAATTTTTCCACAGATGATGTTATTATTATAGAAAGTATTTTAAAAGATGCAACATTTACTATAACCTAACCAACCAAAGAAACATACCTAACTTAACCTAACCTAACTTCTAAGCCAAGTGGGACCCCCCTGCCATATTAATCAGAAAGTACTTACTATGATATCTGGTACCAATTAAAGCAACTTTGTTGCAGCAGCATGGTGTAATTTTACGTTTTTGTGGACGTGAGTGTACACTCTGACCAAGCGAGTCAGTTGTAAACAAACAGATGACACGTGGTCACTCTGCAGATTTTTCGGGGGAGTATTTACAGTAAATAATAAATTTGTTCACATACAAAACACTTAGAAACATCATTTTGGTGTTGCAAGATCAGTTTTCCACTGTGTTTTGCCCCGCAGTTTCCCTCATCCTTCATGCCCTGCTCACTACAGGTGACATGATTGTAGATAAAGAAAAACTAAATAAATAAATAAAAAGTACAGTTTTAGAACAGCACTACCACCAGAAGGAGTTGTTGTAGTGCAGTTCCCAGACATTACCGCCTCAAGTATCAGCAGTTCATAGTGACTCAAGAGGGCATTAATACCTCGCATACTGTTCATGCCCCGCAGTAGTTACAAAATTTCTGTGATATGCAATTGATAGCTTAGACATTTATAAGAAACCTTTCTTCTATATGTTTCCTGTGGTATCTTAATTTCTTAAGGCTATTTATGTAGGATAGATTGAGGCACAGTCTTCTAAATCCCATGTGTATTTCCTGCTCCCTTTACAGTGAGTCTCCATATAAATCCACCTCCCTACAGTGAGTCTACATATAAACAATCAACATTTAAAGTAAATAAATACAGTTGTTGCTGTAATAATATAAATTATTCCTTTATACAATTATTTGTACAGTAATATATAACATTTTCCCTCACAAAGGAATAATAAAAAAGTTGCATATTTCACCATAAAAGCCCTGTGGAGCGTGAGGTTGGGCACTGTGGGTCTGTGGGGTTAGGTTAGATACGCTAGGAAGCATACTTAAAATCTAGTTTTTCAGAATTTTTCTTTGAAAAGTGAGTTTTCCCGTGGTTTTCGATGAGATCCGAACGATTCTTGACCTTTATTCATGCCGTAAAATACTCGCTTCCAGTCTCCCCCCCCCCACCCACTCAAAACCCCCATTATTGTTATGGTGAGGGGGATATCTCTGAGAAACGAGTCACATGCAATGGAAATAAGGGTCAGAATTATTTTAATCACATTAAATACCATCAGAAAAACATATCTGTGGTAATTATTTGTTTAAATGTCCCCTTTGTTTTTTACGGGAGAATATATTTTTCTGGTATATTTTGGTGTGCGATGTTTAAATCTGACCATTTTCTTTGGAAAATCACCATCTATGAGAAAATGTCAGAGAGTCATATATAGAACTAACCAATCAAAGAAACCTAACCTAACTTCCAAGCTTGGGCCCCCCACCATATTAAGCAGAAAGTACTTATTTTGATATTTGGTACTATTGAAAGCAACTTTTTGAAGCTTTATGGTGTAATTTTACCTTTTTAGTGGATGTGAGAGTTACGCTCTGACGGAGCGAGTCAGTTGTAAATAAACAGATGACACGCAGTGCCTTGGCAGACTTTTCTGAGGAGTATTCACAATAAATAATTCAAATTTTGACTTTACCTCCAAAACAATTACCACCCAAGGAAGTTGAAAGGTACTGTTGCCTATATCTAAAGTCCAATTAATAAAATATTAACTCTTTCTATAGAAGCTGGCGTAGACATGAGCACCATTCTTAACAATATATTTCGCCATAAAAGCTGTGTGAAGCATAAACTGTAATTTTACCTCAAATGTAAGCAGTGAATATTTTCCTCAAGAGTCAGCACTGAATGGGTGCCTCAAGTGTCAGCAGTGCATGGGTGTCTCAAATGTCAGCAGTGCATGGGTGCCTCAAATGTCAGCAGTGTATGGGTGCCACAGGTGTCAGCAGTGTATGGATGCCTCAAGTGTCAGCAGTGTATGAGTTCCTCAAGTGTCAGCAGTGTACGAGTGCATCAAGTGCCAGCAGTGTATGGATGCCTCAAGTGTCAGCAGTGTATGAATGCCTCAAGTGTCAGCAGTGTATGGGTGCCTCAAGTGTCAGCAGTGTATGGGTGTCTCAAATGTCAGCATTGTATAGGTACCATAAGTGTCAGCATTGTATAATTTCCACAAGTGTCAGCAGTGTGTGGGTGCCTCAAGGGTATTAATTTACTGTTGACAGTTCAAACACAGGTTATATTTTGACAAGTCACAAGCCGTTTAATGCCATTAGCAGCTAAGCCAATTTAAGAAAATGTATTATTTTTAAGTAAAATTTATTTTTTAATAGAAAGCAGGAATAAGTTCAATAGATTAGAAGATATGAACATGTACCAGCAGAATACACCTGTTCTGCATAACACATCATTATAATAGAGAATGGCGTTTGTGTTTGTCTTAGCTCTATTCTTCAAGGCTCATATATTAAATCGATTATATTATAACAATACCGAAATAATACTGATTTCGTTCAAGTGACACTGTATGATATGTGATAATTAATGAGTGTACAGTATTTACCTGAATTCCCAGCTCTCAGTTGCAGTACGTAGATGTATGTATCCCACTTTGGGAGTTTCGAGGTTGTCGAGTTTTCCTTTACGACAGCTGGAGCATAAGATGACGTCATGACACCATTCATGTTTAATTATATGAATACCTTAACCCTCTCTATAGGGTTAAAATTGACTAGTATACACTTGAGTTTTGACTTTTCGTTCATAATAGGAACAATAATCATCCCATGGATTGGAAAGACAGTTTACTGTTGAAGTGTTTAAATCAATATGTCACAAAAAGACTTGTTTTTTTTTTTGGCTGGGATTAGCCCACCCGGTGCACAGGTCACTGACCCACATCGAGGCCTCGGGGGCGAAATTGTAATAGTGCTAACATAAAAACATAAGAATACAGGGGCCTGCAGCGGCCCTATTGGTCCATACTGGGCAGTCCCATTTACACCCAACCCCTATTACTCATATATCCATCCAACCTATGTTTGAAGCTATCCCGCGTATTTGAGTAATGATGATATTTGGTAACTTGTTCCACTCATCCACTACTCTATTTCCAAACCAATGTTTACCTATTTCGCGCCTAAATCTAAATTAGTCTAATTTAAAACCATTGTTACGAGTTCGCTCCTGTTATCCAACCAGGTACTCAAACTATCCAGCTTGGATAATTTGAGTACCTTTGTAATGTCCCCTTTGTTAAGCCCTGACTTCCATTTATACACCTCGATTATATAGCCCCTCACTCTACGTATCTCGAGGGAGTGCAAATTAAGAAGTTTTAAGCTGTCTTTGTACTCAAGGTTCCTAATGCCCGGGATTAGTCTTGTCATTCTCCTCTGAACTGTTTCCGAGGATTCTATATCCACTCTGTAATACGGTGACCAGAATTGAACTGCGTAATCCAAGTGGGGTCTCACAAGCGCAAGATATAGTTTTAAGGTGACCTTGCTAGTCTTCTAACTAACACTCCTTTATATGACCCCAAGTACTCTTGTGGGGATGGGATGTTTGTGTTCACACTCAGGATGGGATGGAGAAAGGAAACTCACAATGTGCTCTCTGTGTACATGCTGTATTGGATGTACAATGCAGCTTGGTGCTGGGAAGTGGCAGCGTGGTTACAAGCGTGATGTAGAGAGAGCTGGTTGGTGAGGATGCTCAGAGGAAGACCAGCTTGTGGGTCGCCATGCTCTCCGGCGGGAGCGAGGGCCGCCAGGCAGGCGGAAGAGGAGGTGTTGCTGGCTGGTTGGTGTACGTAGAAAAGAGACAGGTCACCACGAGGTCAGGTTTTAAATAGCAGAGGTCGGCGTGGCTTAGTAGTTGACCTCCGTCATGTAAGGCGGCGCTGGTTGACCCAGACCACGAGGCATACACTGGGGAATTCGCAGGATCGGCTACTCAGCGACAAACAGCGTTTGTAGGGGAGAAATCCACTACGATACTCCCTCCTTCCCTCCAGGCGGTGTAGGAGACTTGTTGTCTGCAGGGTTGCATGGCACATGTGAGGCAGAACGGGCGGTGCATGCCACATGTGAAACATAACAGCGATGGCGTGGATGAGCCGGCTGCTAGAGGAGACAACTGTCTAGATACACAATATCTGTGGGAGTAGAGAGGGAGAAAAAGGGTATGTTGAGGAGATGAATGTTGTGCTTCCCTCACGGCAGATACAGAGTCGTCAGATGCGCCTGCTGGGGTGTGTGGGCCTGGGTCAGGAGCAGGGGCTGCTTCAACAGAAGCTGATGAGGGCTCGTGACAGCAGCTGGGTCCACGACAGCAGCAGGGTGCAGGACATTAGCAGGGAGTACCTGAGGGAGAAAAGAGGGGTGCGTGGGTCCGCACTGAGACGCATGGGCCGCGTCGGGAGCAGGGGCTGCATCAGGAGAAGAGGCAGGGGGTACTGCTGGGCCGGGGGCGGCGTCTGAGGCAGGACGGGTGTGCTGGGGTCGGTAGGACGTGGTGCTTGGGGCAGGAAGAGGAGCTGGTGTCTGCTTAGAGAAGCAGTGCTGCTCTAGGATGTCTAACCTGCGGTTTAGAGACAGTAGCTGTAGAGCCGATGAGAGCTGCTTCTGGGTGGATAAGCCAGTCTTCCATGTTTCTTGAAGACTGGGAGCGTGATTTGTTTCTCCTCCATACTGTGTGAGTGCGTCACTCCGGGGTCACCATTTGCGGGGTATGGTAGTTTGTTCGGGCTCAGGATGGGATGGAGAAAGGAAACTCACACTGTGCTCTCTATATACATGTTGTATTGGATGTACAATGCAGCTTGTTGCTGCGAAGTGGCAGCGTGGTTACAAGCGTGATGTAGAGAGAGCTGGTTGGCGAGGATGCTCAGAGGAGGACAGCTTGTGGGTCGCCATGCTCGCCGGCGGGAGCGAGGGCCGCCAGGCAGTGGCGGAGGAGGTGGTGTTGCTTGCTGGTTGGTGTAGGTAGAAAAGAGACAGGTCACCACGAGGTCAGGTCTTAAATAGCGGAGGTAGGCGTGGCTTAGTAGATGACCTCCGTCATGTAAGGCGGCGCTGGTTGACCTAGACCACGAGGCATACACCTAGACCACGAGGCATACACTGGGGAATTCGCGGGATCGGCTACTCAGCGACAAACAGCGTTTGTAGGGGAGAAATCCACTACACTCTATTAGCCTTGTTTCGAGCAAATACTCCTATATCTTTCTCGCAGTCGGATTTCTCAATAACATCGTTGTTCATCTGGTATCTGGTTTCCTTGTTTACATCTCCTATACTGAGTAATTTACATTTGTCCACATTGAATCTCATATGCCATTTTTCAGACTATTCGAAATTTTTTCAGATCTTCCTGTAGTTTTGCGGAGTTATCGTCATATTTAATTACACACCCTATTTTAGTGTCATCAGCAAATTTACTTATGTTGCTGTCTCTGCCAATAGAAACTTGCAAGAGGGGTGTCGTTAGCTATACTAAGCAACACCTTGGAGCCAGCCAGGCGAGGGTACAGGAAGAGGATGTTTTTGAAGAGTCCAAGTGGTGTAAAATTAAACTAAAGGGAAGGGTCGTACCTATTGTCGGGTGTATCTACAGATCCCCAAACTGTGGCCCACTAAATCAAAGGAACTTAAGAGCCTTAATAGACAACGTGGCGATGCTCAACCCTAGCCACCTCCTTATCATGGGGGACTTTAACTATGGCGACATCGACTGGAGAAACGAGTTCACCCTAAATGACTTGAATAACCCTGCTACTCTTTTTGTAGAAACTCTGAGAGATAATTTTCTTGTCCAACATGTTAGAGACCCGACACATTGCAGAGGGGAGCAAACACCCAAGCCACTAGATCTCATCATAACAAACGAGGAGGGTATGGTGGGCAAACTGGAACACCTTGGCCCAGTTGGCACCAGTCACCATGGAGTGTTTTCATTCAGATTTAACTGTTACCTAGTTCAAGATAAGGCCAGGCAAAGGTGCAAATATTACAGGGATAAATTACAACGTAATGAGGGAAAAGATGAGGGGTATCCACTGGCCTGACTCATTAGGGCACAAGAACGCAGACACTACGCTGAATATCATAACTAGTAAAGTGACCCATTTGATCGATAAATATATACCTAAGACCAAACCCAGTGCCTCTAGGAATACGAGGGGATCCCTATACATGAACCATATGGCGGTCGACGAAGTTAAGAAGAAAACCCAGAAATTCAAGGCGTGGGTTGGGTCAAATGATGAGCAGGACAGGAGGGTGTATGCAAGAGCCAGAAACCAAGCAAAGATAGAGTGTAGAAGGGCTGAAAAGGAGTTCCACTATACTGCCCGATTCTGGGGTCACTAATTCTAAGGGGATAACTTAACTCTATTCTTAATTTTAAGGTCGCTGCCACTAGACCCCCCCCCCCCCCCCCTGGACAGTATGTAGCTCGTTAGGTAGCGGGCAGAGTAAGCTAGGCATTGGGTTGGGTTTTTCATTGACCAAATCTAGAGTGGGAGGAAGGGTGAAACATCAAGCATGACTTAACTAATTTATTCCTTATAAAAAATATTGCATCCCGTCACAATACAAAAAGAGTTGGCCTTCATCAGAACAACTATTACTTTCATAACGCTTCACATCAATATGTCTTACATCAAATAATTACTATTATCATATTCATTCTTCATAACAATCAATGACCTCCTTACCTCGGTCACTCCTTCTTACCATAACACCCAACACATCATACTGCACCACCTGTTAGAGTATAGCATCACATGTTACATTACAGCATCAAATCCCGGGTACACTCCACACCTACAAGTATGGAACTCCTCGGTATTCTTAGGTACACATACAGGTACCTCGTTCACACACTACTCTTGATGAGTAGAGGGGTTACTTCTTAAGTAATCATACCAGTACTCGTTTCACGTCTGGTATTCTAAGGTCGCTCCACGTAGCGACCGCGAATCTTCTCAAACATACAATTATTTTCTCCTATCCTGGGTGGTAAGGACCGTCACACCACACATGGTGAGTCCCTCACAGTGTGGTAATTGCCGACGCTCTGAACGCGCGGTACCTGTTTTGGTGGGAAAGCGTGGATCACTAAGCATAATGCCTGATGGGCTTTTATCACCACACACACACACACACTAGTACAACTATTACTTCACGTTATAACATCAGGCAAGGTTTTAAGATGTAAAAACTGCTAGATAAATCTTTTTAGGGCTGAATGGAGCACGCTGGAGTTCACTGACCTGTTTTGGTGAGAGCATGGATCACTGAGGAAGATGCCTCGCGTCTCTCACTGAACTAGGTCTACAGTTTCCAATCTTTAATTTTCACTTTGATTTTATTCTGGTTCTCACATATGCACTTTCCTATTTATTGTGACCTTATGCCTTATAATTATATATCTTAATCCTAAATTACATACTAAAGTAAGGATCTGGTTCGCCAGTTCCTGGGGAAATTAATTGGGCTATATCATTAACTCAAAACTGTAGCCTGGGGCAAAATGGACGCCAACATAGAAAAAGCCCCGTGTCGTATTCTCATGGCGTTGGTATATCCACTTCACTTCAATCTGTATTTAGAGATCCTCCCTCGCACGTTGCAATCGTTGTGTACTGCGCACATCATTGTCATTCCTTAAAACCCACTTTAATTCATATTATGCTATATAACATTCAAATCCACCGCGCTTGTAGAATCTCAGAAAACGGGAAACATTGATAAAGGATAACTCACCTACTCAATGTTCCTGAATCATTTGTTGAATTGTACCCAGGTACAGTTATATAATATTAATTGTATGTATTCATAGTATTAAGGAGAACTCATGGTATCCATAAGATAATTGGGAAAGTTCAGTTGAGCCGGACTAGTATACTGTAGGACTAAGTGTGGATCATGGTTTGAAGTGGTTCATCTATGGAATACCATAGGACTTTTGGTCTCCAGTTGATGTGAGTTAAAATTTTTGGTGCCATTGTAAGGGAGCATGTTTTCCAACACCTACACCACCCTTATCTTACTTACTTCTCCAACCTTAGTTCTTACTCTTACTCAGTTCTTTCACATATTCTTTTGGTAGCCTGGACATTCTTGTGGTAGCATGGTCGAGGGTCTAGGCACATGGGTATTGTAATTCTGGTATCAAGTCACTTGGACGGAAATGAAGGTGAAACACTGTGGGAGAAATGTATACACTTAAAATACTCTAAGAACAAGTATATTAATATGAAATCCAGGGAAAAAGGTGTAATATTAATCATATAACTACCAGGCTCAACTCCTGGGCTTATCGCAGATTCAGTTCTTTCTTCTTTACTTATTTTCTTAGTTACTTATTTTCTTATTTACTTTACTCAACAGTAATTACTCAGATTGTACACTCTTACTGCACACAACCTTACTGGTGTTACATTACTTACATAGCAGGACCAGTTCCTTGGCCCTACTCACAATACATAGTACATGGCACTCCTTGTACATTACTCGACTACTCACACCTACTGGTGGTACGTGGCATTACAGTACAGTTACAAGACTTAACTCAACATTCTCGTAAATACTGAAAATAGCAGATACAGGGGTCCACTACCCAACATGGGATAATTATTTCCAACTAATTATCCCTTACATACATCTTACAACACTCTCTGTGGACATATACTTCCAGGGTGCGTCCCAGGGTAGAAAACTGAGATTCACGACCGTTGTTATGGTCGGTGGTGGCCAGAGACATGGCGAGTCTGGGGTCTGGCACCACGAGGCAGTGGAGCAGATTAATCAGGCCGCATCGATGCCATTGTTTCATATATGGTCCCTGCTGGGTTTCTACTACATCAGGGGCAGTTGTCGAGTGATCCAAGAGTCACAATTGGATCTGAGGAAACATGGAGAGGGCGTCAAGGGGCGGAAGCCTGACAACACAAACACAACAAATCTCGGTTTAGAAATGACAGACGTATTTACGTTATATTACTTGTTACACTGGGCGAATAACAATTAAACTGTTAAAGCATGAACACTGATGAACACTGATATTCACTACAATTGACTGGATCAAACTGAATGGCTACACATAAATATACCTGGGGAAACATGGAGAGGGCGTCAAGGGGCGCTCGTCCTGCGTGATGTGAGGGTATATATCCCTGAGTTGCCAGTGATTGCTACTCACACAATGACAATAATTACAAACAACTCTAACTGTTACTCATTCAAAGATGACCATCAGTTGACAAAGGTCTGGCGAATTGCTTGAGTTGATCACACAGACTAATTCAAGATTGAGCTTCCCAGGAGAAAGTGGAATAAACAACGCATTGATAACTGTCTTCACAAAGGCGGGACTCTGGGAGGGAAACACAAGTGTGGCGTCTATGGGGAAAAACATGTCTTCTCAGGGGTCGCTAACCCACTCAAGTTTTGCGGTCGTGGAGTATAATAAGAATCATTAGTTAAATAGACTAGAAGTCAACGTGACCATGACACCATGTTAAAATGTTGCATAGTGTTGTATTGTACCATTGATCAATTCAGGTTGTAGTAGTACAGGAGAGTAGTTGTGGTAAGTGGTTCGTATTTGTCTTTGGTCGAGAGGTAACATTTTTAGGTCAAAATGGCTGAGTCAGTAGAACAGGGAAGTACCATTGTTGGGGACACATTGGCAGAGAGATTGGAACGGACTTTGCTGATCGCCGAGAGGCAATACTTAGAGCTAGAAGAATTGCAGAGACAGGTAAAGGAACTAAAACGAGAACTCCAGCATGCAAAGAACCCAGACACTGATCTCGAGTACCGTGTAGTTAAGGACACAACCCCAACTGACCCACAGGCAGAAAGTGCCCACTCTGTACCACAATCAGGTGAACGACACCACACACCCAGGTAGCTTTAGAGTTGATCCAGGGGTTCATTCCAAACGAACGGACAGTGCCAAGAGGGATGATAGGGAAGCAGCCGTGTTCAACCTTAGTTATGTTAGAACGTTGTCATTGGAAAAATTTACAGGGTCGGATTCTGAGAGCAATATTAGAACTTTTTGTAGACAGGTAGAGTGGTTACTGAAGCAGGATGACCATAGGGTAGAAGCGGCTATAAGCAGAATGGAGAGTCCCGTAGAGCAGGGGGTCAGTGGCATAGCTAGAGTGTGTGCCGCCCGGGGCGGCCCTTGAGTTTGCCGCCCCCCCCCCCCCCCCCCGTGCCCCCACAAAAAATACACATTGCACAGTGACTCACTCTTATATATATATATATATATATATATATATATATATATATATATATATATATATATATATATATATATATATATATATATATATATATATGCAAGTAAATCACTGTAGGTGCGCGTGATCTAGGTATATGCTGATAACCACCAGGAAAGAAGAAAACACGAAGTTCCCAAGCGCTTTCGTGTACCATTATAATATTACTGTACTTTCACATATTCAAATATAGTATGCTTTAAATACACACCAAACATACTTAAACTTTATAAGTAACAGTTAAACAAAAAGCAAAAACGACATATAGGATAGAGAAAAAAGTAAAAAAGTGTAAAAAATTAGGACCATCTTTATTTCTGAAATGAAAACTACAACTTTCTACAAAGTAACTTTTCTTGTTTTTTTGTTGGCAAATTCTTCAATGACATTGTCAAAACCTATTTCATCTGTCAATTGTCGCTTTATAGACAGTATGGCAAGATTTCTCAACCGCAAGGTGCTCATAGTAGATCTTAAGTAATTCTTGATCAGTTTTAGTTTCGAAAAACTCCTCTCACAGGTAGCAACACTAACAGCAATTGTGAGGAAAATCCTCAGCATTATTACTATATTTGGAACCGAGTTCCCAAGGATATACTTTTGAATAAACTGCAAAAGTTCAAGGGGGCCTTTTTTCTACGTCTGTATTCTGTCTTTAATAGTTATAGCAGCAACAGCAACAAAATGCTGAAGTCTTTTTCTCTCAACGAGGAACTCCTCTTTATTAATGTCGTCGTGATCGTGATCTATTTGACACTCATATTTATCATCCAAAAGATTCAATGGGGTAAGGGAGGCATATTTCTCAGCAAGTTCATGAAGCTGTTGAAATCTCAAAGTTATTTCTTGGATCACTCTGTCCAGCGAAGAAAACATTTCTCTCCTTAATTCAATGTCGTATGGCAATTCAGCATCTCGTGATCCTTCACCAAACATTTGTTTCTTCTTTTTGGGTCGACGCTGACGCTCCATGGCTATCCCCAGATCATTGCAAATTTCTTTGGCATAGTTAACTACATTACTCACTAGCTTGTCCCTGTTTTCACCTAGAAATGTTTCTAATGCCCTGAGTTTTATATCACATTGATTGTATGTTCAAGCCCTTGGTTTGGAGGTAAGTCTGTGTGTCGTTAATTTCTAGAAGGACGGGTCCCCACAGGCCAAGAAAGCACAAAAAGGAAAATGATTGCAACGCACCAAGTAGAACACCAGCATCTGCCCTGGTAGCTGTATTTTCTTTTTCACCAGTTAACTTTTCTAGGGCACTTAAGATTTTTGAGAAATGTTTCTTTACAACACTTACAGCTTCTCCCCTCGCACTCTACCGAGTTTCTATTATGCGCTTGACACTTTGACCAGTGACTGAAGTTAGAACATCCCAGCGATGGGTTGATGAAGTAAAAAATACAAACAAACGCTCCACACATCCAAAAAAGGTAACAAAATTCACAGCAACAGAAGCTGCATGAACACCCGCCAAATTCAGCGAGTGATTTGTACAAGCGACAAATTCTGCTTTTTTATTAATTTCCTTGATACGTTTCTGAACACCAGCCATCACCGCAGCATTATCATATGCTTGCCCTCGACAATTTTGAATATCAATTCCGTCTTTCTCTAATTTTTCCAAAATCATCATTGAAGTATTCTCGGCGGTTTTACCTTTTGTTTCAATGAAATCGACAAATGATTCCACAACCTTCACTTTATCTCCATCGATCATAATATAGCGTAAAACTTGGCTCGTTTGATCCTTATGTGAGATATCAGGAGTGCTGTCGAATATCATGGAAAAGTACTTTGCTTCTTTTACTTGCTTGATGACTTTGCTTCTTACGTTTTCTCCCAAAATTTCTATAAACTCGTTCTGAATAGTAGGAGACAGATGTGGGTCAGGTGTTAGGTCAGACACGACAAGGATTAACTTGCCGCCGATACAAAGGGATGGATTAACGTCTCCAGTAGCTGCAGATATGGGTGATGAGCAGACCCAAAAGTGCCGCCCCCCAAAAGTGCCGCCCGGGGCGGACCGCCCCCCCCCCCGCCCCCCCCCCCTAGCTACGCTAGTGCAGGGGGTTCTACAGGAATTGGATAGCAGGGGGATATGGGATTGGAACACCCTTAAGCAAGCTTTGACAAAGTTCAACACAGGCCAGAATACCCTGAATAAGGCATGGGCAGATTTTTTTAGAGAAGAATATCATGTAGAGGACAATCCGGAAAGATGTGTGGAACGAATGAAGCATAAGTTGGCAGCTATAGAGAGGAAGTTTGAATTGATACAAGGGAAAGATCAGCTTATGAAAGATGTATTGTATGAGGGCTTGCCAGGGCAAATGCAGAGAGAGTTAAGAAGATACCACCGGTTAGGCATATTCTTAGACCCCTTTTTGAACGAGTTGACAAAGTGTAGAGAATGGTATTTGAGATCACAGGGCAGGGGACAGCATCATGTTAGACAGACCCGCCAGGAACCAGTACCAGAGGATTATAGAGTCCAGGGAGACTATCATATGAACGAGACTGACGGAAGACAGAATCAGAACACGAGGTGGGAGGAAACTAACACTCAAGGTTGGACAGGAAATGAATGGTGCGGATATTGTAAGAAGGATAAACATAGCCCGCGTAATTGCCCCTCCAGACCCAGACCAGGTTCATGTTACTCGTGCATGAGGATGAACTGTAGGAGTTATTTTACCACTTGTCCAGGACGCCAAGCTAGGAATCCCCCTTCGAACCAATGACCACGACAACCGTTCCCACACAGTTCTCCATGTATTAAGTTACCTGTATGTGGACATATTTGTATAGCGTTGGTTGATACGGGTAGCGAAGCCACAATCATTAAAGATAGTTTGGTGAGTGCCTTGAGGGTGGGGCCCATTAGGCCTTGTACCCAGAGATATGTAGCTATTAACGGGGAAGAGTTTAAGACCCAAGGCACAGTTGTTATCAGTGTCCAACACGTGTAGCGCCTATGGGGAAAAACACGTCTTCTTCTCAAGGGTTGCTAACCCACTCATGTTTTGCGGTCGTGGAGTTTAATAAGAATCATTAGTTAAATAGACTAGCAGTCAACGTGACCATGACAATAGTGCTGTATTTTGGACTGCTTGCAGGTTGAGTTTGTTTGTTTTAGTTACTGTGTTAAGTGGAATTGGTGGGTATTCAAGGTGTGGTCTGACGAGTGATTCGTATAGATGTAGCTGTGTTTTGGTGTTTAGTTTTTTAAAGTGATGGAGTTGGTTAGTTGTAATTTGGCTTTCGTCAATCTTTCTCTGATGTGTTGGTGTATACCATTTCTGGTGATTTTGAGTCCCAGTGTTTTTCCACTTTCTGCTTATGGTAGCTGTTGATTGTTGATTATGATTGGGTATGGATTTATTTTTGCAATGAATATAATCTTTAGTTTTGGGATGTTGGTTTGGATTTTCCATTTTCTCTCATAGTTGTTAATTGCTTCAATTTCTCTTCCTGTTCTTATGGCCATAATTTTTTTTTAGATCTCCCTGGATAAAAGAAAAGGAAAAGTAACAGAGACGTGACCAATCGCCCAAGCGGCTAACGAGCCGATCAGTGGTGAAGAGGATAAAAGTAGGATATTGTATTATTTGCGTGATATCGTCTGCGTATGCTAAGTAGTCCAACTGCCTTGGGTCTGGTATTTCTGAGGTATATATGTTGTACAGTATGGGTGAAATGTTGCTGCCCTGTGGTGTAAGAGTCTATTTTTCCTTACTTCATATTTATTCTATTTATTCTTCTTTTCTATACTTAGATATTTGCTTCATATATATTAATGTGTTTTCTGAATTTATTTTCTTGCTTTCTCTCAATTATATCCTGTTTTAGTGATATTCTAAACCATGGATTAGTCTAGGAAACCATGTCATTCTCATTATAACACTTATTATACTTGCAACGGTAGCCTGCCACCACCCAGGTTATTATTAGAATATAACATATCTCAATGAACTGCTAGGTAGCGTGCTAGCGAGCTTCTAGGCACGTGAGTTACAAAGATATTTTCTGAGAACCTACGGGTAGAAGGGATAGAGCGGTGATTCTCGTAGTTTACTAATTTAATATTTATTGACATATGGAGTGAACAAGATGTTAATTAAGTACACTCAGACAAGACTGGACCACTTAGGTCTTACTTTACACATAGCAAAATAGATCTCCATCTCTTGATTACAACATTACACACTCATTATATTACTTCATTGTCAATACAGATGATTATATAACACACTCGACAAGATCCAAAATTAAGATATTATTAAACACATCCTGTTAGTTCGGAATGAACAACATGGCACTTTAACTAGACTCAGTGGTAGTACACCTGGTTGGTGGACTCAACCCCTATGCCAACGTTACTACTGGTAACACCAACATTCATGGGTTCAATACTCAACCTGGGATAACTATATTTCTGTTAATTATCCCCAATCATAGATACTAATACTGCTCAATACATACAACCAAGATCAATGGACAGGACAAGACTGAGTCCACTGGTCGCTGGGGTTGTTTATGAAACAGACAGCTGAAGCTCGCTCGCAAGGAGCGCCCGGGGGTTTACTCGGTTCATTGTCTTCGCACGGCATTCCCTGGGTAGTCCTGTCCTCGGATTCTAATCTCGCCATATTAAAAACATCCTTCATGGACCATCTTGCCCATAGGTGGCTACCGAACCGACTGGTGCCTGCATTTCGGCACCTCAGCTACCCTGAGAGATTGGAGTGCCTGAACTTGCCTAGCTTTTACTACAGACGAGCAAGGGGGGACCTAGTTGAGGTGTGTAAGCATCTCAGGAGGCACTACTCAGTCGAGTGTCCTTACTTGGAGCTGGCGACGCTCGCCCCACAAGGGGTCACAGCTCAAGATTGAAGAAGCCGCAAGTCCAGAAAACTGTGAGGGTAAACTTTTTCGGAGTGAGGGTTGTAAACTCTTGGAACAATCTACCAGAGTGTTGTGACGGCACCGAGTGTGAGCTCTTTCAAGACAAGACTTGATGAACATTGGAGCGGGTTCAGGTACATTCAGGAGCCGGTGCATGCCCAGTATTTGCCAACAGTGTGTGACAGAGACGTGACAGATCGCCCGGGCGGCTAGCGAGCCGATCTTTTGGTGAAGAAGATAAATGAAAAGGAAAAGTAATGAGAGACGTGACTGATCGCCCAAGCGGCTAATGAGCCGATCAGTGGCGAAGAGGATAAAAGTCAGTAAAAAAAGTGCCTGGAGATGCATTGAGGAAGAGTCACGAGCGTGGAAATGTCTAACTCAAATACTCATAACTATACCTCTGGCAGCAATACAAACGACACTTACTTTACTCGAAATACTTGGCACATGATTATTTCATTATGTTAAAACATGGACACTAATATTCACAAAATCGACTGAGTTATACTGACTTAACATGGCGGCTGGAAACAATCGTTCACACACCTGGAGAGGTGTTGAGCAAGAGTCACGAGCGTGTTAGTTTTCCTCGTGCATTCGCTTATATGCGAGCCTCGGGCAGTTCCGGCCTATGCATACATACCAGAAAGGCTAATCTCACCAACGACAGAAATTCTATTCAACTCAGTTGCTGTACACTCAACTATGAAAATCAGTGTCATGGGTAAGGTGAATTTCTCATGTCTTTTTTATAATCTAATCAGAGATTGAGTTTGTCAGGACGAAGTGAAATGGGAGTTAAAAACACACAAACAACTCTACTTTCCGGAAAACCGCAAACCACAGCCAAGGAATTCTTCCTGGGAGCCGTTAGGTCTTACTTTTACCTTTATCCTCTTCACCACTGATCGGCTCGTTAGCCGCTTGGGCGATCGGTCACGTCTCTGATTACTTTTCCTTTTCTTTTATCCTCTTCACCAAAAGATCGGCTCATTAGCCGCTTGGGCGATCGGTCAAGTCTCTGTTATGCACTGTTGGCTAGTACTGGGCATGCACCGGCTCCTGAATGTACCTGAACCCGCTCCAGTGTTGGTCAAGTCTTGTCTTGAAAGAGCTCACACTCGGTGCCGTCACAACACTTTCTGGTAGATTGTTCCAAGAGTTCACAACTCTCACTCCAAAAAAGTTTGCCCTCACAGTTTTCTGGACTTGCGGCTTCTTCAATCTTGAGAATCTTTTCAGGAGATTAATGACTTTCTTAAATAGACAACTGACACTAACTAAACTACAAACATCAGATTCTCTGATGTTTGGGCATCAAAATAATCTAACTTCAGTCGCACTTGGAAACTCATGACTATCCCCAAGGACGATATTAGTACAGTATATGCCACTCGTACTGACAGACTTGACACTCACTTACTTGACAAGTTTTACCAACAATAAAGACAGTTGAAGATTTCAACATCACTCACAATGGATCTTGAATATTCCATTTGTAATCAGACATATCTAAGTTGCCTCAACATATGCCACCACAGTTGCAATTTCAAATTCTGTGTCGTTATACTAAGGAATAATGAAGTTTCGGGTGCACTTCAAGAATAAGAGAAAACGAAGGATTTAGACGTCCTCGTCCTGAAGCGATGAGAAAACGAATGCCTCAGACGGGGGACTTAATAAAGAAGGCATAGCTACATGCTTTGTGGGCTATTGGGCGAAATATGAATCGTCTGATTTTACGTTAACTAACATGCACGACCGTGATCACTACAGTGGGACTCCACTGTGTATGATGATGGTTTGTCCAGTGTAGTTGTCTATAATGAGTTTGGCTTGTCTGTTATCTAAGAAGTTGCAGAGAAGGGTTGTCATGTTTTTTGGCATGTCAAGTTGAATTATTTTATGTTTGAGGCCTTCGTGCCACATTTTATAGAAAGCTTTTGATGCATCTCTGAGAACGAGATTACACTGGTTTTTATTGCTGAGGGCGTTGGCTATTGTTTCATAAATTAGTGCAATAGCCGGGATGCACAACTCCTTACCTGCGCGCCAAGCCGCTGTTGCTGTTCGACACCACAACCGCATCCAGCCCATACGTGCACGAACTGATCGCTATAAGAACAGCCCAGTCCCAACCATTGTAAAAATTATCAATAACTTGTAATAAATCAGTGTATTCACTCCCAGTAAACAGTACTCCTTGCACTGTCACTATGTTGAAATGAACTGTAGTTTGAGCTTTTCCCCATCTAGTTACTATATGTCTTATTTGTGTCACTTATGTTACTTGTATATTATTTGTAATTCGTAACCCATTCCCCAAATATGTAACTGTATATTTTCAGCCTTCTGGCTGCCAAGCTCTTTCAATAAACTGTTAATTATTATTATTATTAAGACGAAGGCCAAAATCTTCTCCTTCAGGCGCTGGAGGCGGGGATTCTCGATGGCGTCCAGCGAATAGTGGTTAAGAATGGGGACCAAGGGCCTGTGGTCTGTGATGAGGTCGAAGTGCTGTAGGCCAATCAAGTAGAACTTACACTTCGATAAGGCCCATACCACTGCCAGCAGCTCCAGCTCGATGGTAGCGCAGCGAGACTCAGCATCGGTGAGGAAGCGAGAGCCACACTGTACGAGCCGGTACTTTCCTCCACCGTGATCCTGGAGAAGGGCGTAACCAACCCCGTACAGGCGCGAGGTGTCTGTCTGGAGGACGGTGGGGAGCGCTGGGTCGAAAGTAGCGAGGATAGGTGGACTTGACAGGGCCTCCTTCACCTTATGAAAGGCGAGGTCGTGGTCAGGGGTCCTCTTGGGGCTCATCAGGGGGTGGAGAGGCCCGGCAGCGGCGGAGACGTGAGGAGAAAATTCTGCCAGCTGGTTCACCAGGCCCATGAAAGACCTGAGATCCGTAAGGTTGGCAGGTTTCGCAAAGTCCGCTATGGCGCGAACTTTCTCCGGGTCCGCAGCAATGCCATCCCTTGAGAGTCGGTAGCCGCAGAAAGACACTGCAGGTGCGGCCAAGACGAACTTCTCGGCATTCAGAGTGATGCCGTGCGTCCTACACCTGGTCAGTACCCCGTCGATGCGGCGAAGATGCGTCAGGTAGTCCTCATCGTAGAGGAGGACGTCGTCCACTACCTTCACGCAGTTGGTCACGCCTTGAAGTGCCATGTCACCACGGAGACAGAAGGCGTCCCCCGTAGCAGCGAATCCCATAGGGCCACGCCATTGTCAGTTAGTTCACCGGTATCTGACTGTAGTGGTCCAATCTTGTCTTGTGTTTAGTTTGAAGCTCGCACCACAAGGGTCACAGCTCAAGGTTGAAGAAGACGCAAGCCCAGAAAACTGTGAGGGGTTACTTTTTCGGAGTGAGAATTGTGAACTCGTGGAATAACCTGCCAGAGAGTGCTGTGACGGCACCGAGTGTGAGCTCTTTCAAGACCAGACTTGACCAGCACTGGAGCAGGTTCAGATACATTCAGGAGCCAGTGCATGCCCAGTACTTGCCAACAGTGCACAACAGAGACGTGACCAATCGCCCAAGCGACTAACGAGCCGATCAGTGGTGAAGAGGATAAAAGTAAAGTAAAAGTAAGATACATTTAGAAGAATCCCTTGGGTTTGACTTTGCCTCCCTTGCTACCTTCAGTTCATTATTCCTCTTTGCTTTTCTTATCTCGGTCTCAACCCTAATAACCAATACTTTATAAAAATCTCTGAGGTAAATTTCACCATGATATATTCTCTTACCCATTGCCTTCCTTTGTCCAATAATAGAATCTTGATATAATTATTTTGGGTCTTTGCTATATGATGTGAGTTTTCTGTGTGGTATTGTTTTGCCGAGTCACAGTATCATATTACAATTTTGTAAACTTGGTGTTTTTATTATTTTCTATCCCAAGCCTGAGAAGATACTGGAATCATAATGTGATGTCTAATGGTAGACCCTGTTGCCATATGGCATCAAGAAGATTGTGACCAAGTCCCAGGTTGCTGATCTGACTTTGTGCCGCAGTTACACACAATTGCAGTCTCAATTGTTTCTCTTACTATTGACAACATAACATACATGCTATATTGTTTATCACTTTTGATCTTTTTTTTCATTTTGTATATTTTATGGTTCTTCATTATTATTATTATTATTATTATTATTCATCGTCATCATCACTATTATTATTATTAGTAGTAGTAGTAGTAATTACGGTCTTATTATAATTATTATCATTATTTATTTTATTTACAATGAATTACACTAGAGAACAAAATTCAACTTTTTGTCAGTTGCATACATTTTGAAACCTGTTTCTGGGTAAATTGAGGTCACTGATTTCAAATATGGCACCGGTGTTTTTCTATCGGGTCTAGTTTTGTTGCCGTGAGTTACCTACCATTTACTACTATATATAGTTAGACTACCATATACTACTACTAAAAATCTAAACCAGCACACAGAGAGGAATTACCAAACACGTAGAATTAATTTTTAATTACTTTTATTTACCTTGACAAGCATATTTTGAATTCATCAGCTGCTTTTGTGAACTATGCCAGATTTATTCAGGCACAAACTTGCGTTTAATGGACTGTCTTGAATATCGCCTCTCAGTGCAGTCTCGCTGAATGCTCCAGCAATAGTCCGCCATCATGTGAATGTCCCAGCGACCTTGATACCTGTCTTCCATGACTTTGATATCCTGGTGAAAGCGTTCACCTTGCTCATCACTCACGTCCCCCAAGTTTGCCGGAAACAGTTCAAGATGACTGTTCAGGAAATGCATCTTAATGCTCATGTTGCAACCTAACACATGGAAACTTTCCATCAAAGATTCAACGAGCTTTTTATAGTCCTCTGATTTCCTGTTTCCAAGAAAGTTCCTTACAACAGAAACGAATGCTCCCCATGCATTTCTCTCAACATCAGTCATGGATTGAGTGAAGGCTTGGTCTTTAATCAGCGTCCTAATTTGAGGGCCGTCGAAAATACCTGCTTTGAGTTTTTCTAGCGTTAAACCAGGGAACACTTCACACAGATACTTAAAACAGTCACTGTCAGTATCGAGCGCCTTGACAAACTGTTTCATAAGGCCCAGCTTGATGTGAAGGGGCGGGAAAACAATTTTTTCACGTTCCACTAGGGGTTCATAAATGATGTTCTTTTCCCCAACATTGAGGCTTTCCCTAACTGGCCATTCCTTCTGAATCCAGTGTCTGTCTTTGGCTCTGCTGTCCCAGAGGCAGATAAAGCAAGGAAATTTTGTATACCCACCTTGCTGTCCTAGCAAAAAATTGACCATTTTTAGATCAACACAGATGATCCATTTGTGTTCTTCATATTTGAGTAGCTCCAAAACCGTTTTGATGTGTTCATATTTTTCTTTCAGGTGTACTGAGTGTCCTATGGGTATTGCGCCAAAGATGTTGCCTATATGTAATAAAACACACTTCAGACTCCGCTTAGAGCTATCTATAAAGAGGCGCCACTCTTTCGGATCATAACCTGGAGCTCCCATCGCGGTGACTAATCCAGAAATAAAATAATTGTTTTAATGAAATAAAATAATAATGCACACACTAATGCACACACAAATCTATATTTGACGCACTGATGTAATTAAGAATTATATTTGATGAATGTAAACTAATATGCTTATTACCTCCCTTTGCTATTTTCAGAATCTGTGACCTGATATGTAAATTGCCGCGTAGCATCAAAACTAGACCTGATCTGCACAAACGAATGCCATTTTCAGAATCTGTGACCTCAAATCTACGAGAATCAAGTATCAGAACTCATGCAACCGAAAGTGTGTTCCCCAGTGTTATTATTATTATTATTATTATCATTACATTTTCGCCCCCCAGGCCCCGATGTGGGTCAGTGACCTGTGCCCGGGTGGGATAATTCCCGTAAAAAAAAGCACAAACAAAAAAAACAAACAAAAAAAAAATATTAATTTTCGTGTATATATTGATGATATCGATGTATTAATTACGTAAGAATATTCTAGAAGAATTGCTTCATTTTAGTTTTGTTTTACTTATTATTGTAAGCCTCAATCAGAGTAGAACATTCTAGAATCTTCCAGGCGTCTCTGGGTTATTCTAGGATGTTCAAGAAGTGTGTCTGACAAGGCGTATATAAGGGGCAGCGGGCTGCCGAGTCAGTTAGTGGGTCGCTCGCCTATGTTCCTAGTGTAAAGACTAATCCTAGCAGAACATCTTAAGACTATTGTTGACCAAGTATGTGTGGAATTGCTCTGATTAAAAAAGACAACAGTGCACAAGTGTGTTTCTGTGACCTGGTGGAAATCTACCTGCCCGTTGTTTGTCTGTACACTGATACCTATTGTCGGGAAATTACCAGAGAATGGTGGGACAGCTAGTGGTAATTCGACAACTCTTGTGAGATATCTACTGCTCTGTACATACGGCCCTAGCCGCTGTTACCAGTGGTGGAGGCTTGGTAAACAGTGAAAGGAGATGGTTCGTAACAGTATATTGCGCCTTTGTGCATTAAGTAAGTCATTATTTAAATTGTTACTAATTTTTACTTTTATCCTCTTCACCACTGATCGGCTCGTTAGCCGCTTGGGCGATCGGTCACGTCTCTGTTACGCACCATTGGCAAATACTGGTCATGCACTGGATACTGAATGTATCTGAGCCTACTCCAGTGCTTATCCAGTCTGGTCTTGAAAGATCTCACACTCAGCACCGTGCCGCCGTCACAACACTCTCTGGCAGATTGTTCCAGGAGTTCACAACTCTCACTCCGAAAAAAGTTACCCCTCACAGTTTTCTGGGCTTACGGCTTCTTCAACTTTGAGCTGGGCCCCTTGTGGGGCGAGCGTCCGCCAGCTTCTGGTTAGGGCACTCGAGAGAGTAGTGCGCTTTGAGATGCTGGTACCCCTCAATTAGATCACCCCTTGTCCGTCTGTAGTATAAGCTCGGCAATTTCGGGCGCTCTAATCTCTCAGGATAGCTCAGATCTCGTGGTCAGGTCACCCTTAACAGTCATATTTTGTGAGGTTATCGTTGTTAGGTCACCAGGTAAAATGAGGTCACCCTCCGTGGGTACATTGTGTGAGGTAATTTAATTCACCCCAAAACGCATTACCTCTTCTCTCGGCTGCCTTTTCATCCGATGAAAGTTTGCCCTTCTGAAATCTTGAACTTAAGTGGAATTTTTCTTGCAACTGCCAATAAGTTTTACTGTGAAGATCTTCCTCACAAATATTGCATTGTTAGGTTGGGAGATCGGGCTTCCAAATTTGGTAGGAACATGAGTGAATCACCACCTTCACCCATTTGAATACTCGGGTCCTGTAAAGTACAAGGGTTATTAGATATATTGTTAATCTCAGAGGCTGCTACTGTCTCACTTGTATCATTGTTGTTGTTTTTTTTTCATAAGTTATATGTCAATTGCTTTATACACTCCTCCCTACAAATGTTTGTGTACGACGTTCAAGTTATTTAGGGAAATTAAGAACCAAACAGATTGTGCAGCGCTAGAAGAAGATCGCTGTCGGACTCAGGCGTGGTCAAACTAAGGAATGGCTGTTGCTTCAACGTGCCGGCACCTCAGGTACCCAGAGAGATTAGAACGCCAGCAGTTGCGTATGTTGTTATTACTATAGGCAGGCAAGGGTGACTTAATCGAAGTCTGTAAGCACCTCAGAGGACATTACTCATGTCTGAAACAATTGAATGCCCGCCTCTGGTTGAAGAATTAAGTGACAAGTTCGAAAAATGCTAGGGCAAACTTTTTTGGAGTGACAATTGTAAACCCTTGGAACGATCTGCTAGAGAGCGTTGTAACGGCACCTGGTGTGAGCTCCTTGTCAAAACACTGGCTCAGGTACTGGATAGGTACATTCTGGAACCAGTACATGCGCAGTATTTGCCAACAGTGACGTGACCGACCGCCGAAGCGGCTAACAGACCGATCAGAGGGGAAAAGGATAAAGTAATGTAAAACTGTAAGATTAATACTTGCCAATTTCCATCAGTGGGAGGCAGAGTTTATGATAAAGTGCGGATGATGGTCAATACATTTTTCCCCTGGTCCCCTATCAAACTCTTGTTTATCTTCCACATCTCTTACTATGTATATTCGTTTTTGAGAAGAAAAAAATCACATATATGAACAAATTTGGCAGATAATAAAAAAAAATTGCATCATGTAACATCCACGCAGACTACTTTAAAACAAGGTATGTACTAGAACCCCTTCAATCAATTTGCAAGATACTCCGAAACCATTTATTACGTCAAAACAAACGTCCTTATAACTTGGGAAGGTCTGTCTCTTATAGTTTCTCTGGCGCGCTGTACTGTTTCCTAGACGCTAGCTGGAGAATTAGTGTTGACGTCATGAATACACCGACGTCATTGGTATCCACTATTTGTTAATAATTTTCACCGTCCTTGATCTGCTGATTTTAAATAATTATTTCGAGATTACTGATGGGTATAAAGTAAAAAATAAAAATTAAGATGTGTTATTTCTCTTGTTGCCACAACTTTTTCGGAGTGAGAGTTGTGAACTCTTGGAACAATATAGGCCTACCAGAAAGTGTTCTGACGGCACAAAGTGTGAGCTCTTCAAGACAAGACTTGACCAACACTGGACTCACTGGAGCAGGTTCTGCAGGGCCGGATTCAGGAGTGGGCAAAGTGGGCAGCTGCCCAGGGGCCTCTACATGTGCGGTAGTAGCTATATCAGGGCTGGTCGACTTGAAACCACATGAATGACTCCAGTCATGTCTCACTTGTGTGTGTGTGTGTTGGGATTTGTACATTATCAATAAATATACAGTTAATTAAAACTTTCTCAATGTTCTAATTTCCTCAGTATAACAGCATATGGCTTCAAAATTCTCCAAAGAAGTGTTCAAATTGAAAAATTTTCCCGGGGGGCTTACAGCGCCCCCCGGAACTTCCAGATGTTTAGGCTCGCTTCACTTGCCACCCCACCCTCTTGGGTAGTTATAATGAGGGGGGGCCTGGGGGCCTCCACAAAGAGGCTGCCCATGGGCCTCCACAGGTCATAGGGCCAATTGCAAGAACGGTTAAGGGGTGTACGACGCCATTTACGATGACCGCCTTGCCCTGGTCTTTTTTTTAGCAATATCGCCTTTAACACATGGAATTCTGCACTTTTCGAAGCTGTGGTGGAGTCTCGAAACAAGTATCCTGGTGTGAATTATTAGCTAGTGCTGTACTCAAAATATCGAAACTTCGAGATCTCTCCAGAGCTTCAAACGGGTGGTATTCCTGAAACAACGACTGTTCTTGCAATTGGCCCTAAATCAGGCACTGAGGTTCAGGTACATTCAGGAGCCGGTGCATGCCCAGTACTTGCCAACAGTACGTAACAGAGACGTGACCGATCGCCCAAGCGGCTAACGAGTCGATCATTTGGTGAAGAGGATAAAAGAAAAGGAAAAGTAACAGAGACGTACCGTTCGCCCAAGCGTCTAACCATCCGATCAGTGGTGAAGAGGATAAAGGTAAAGTAAAAATAACACCATCTCGAGAATTTTATAGTCATAATTATTAGTTTTGACAGCAGCAGTGTCCATAGTCGACCCAGCAGGAGTGTTCACATAGTCGACCCAGCAGGAGTGTCCACATAATCGACCCAATAGGAGTGTTCACATAGTCAACCCAGCAGGAGTATTGACATAGTCGGCTGAGGAGTGTCCACATAGTCGACCGAGGAGGAATGTCCACATAATCGACCCAGCAGGAGTGTCCACATAGTCGACCGTGCAGGAGTGGTCACATAGTCGATGTAGCAGAAGGGTCCACATAGTCGACCTAGCAGGAGTGTTCACATAGTCGACCCAGCGGTAGTGTCCACATAGTCGACTGTGCTGGAGTGTCCACATAGTCGACCCTGAAGGGGTGTACACATAGTCGACCCAGCAGTAGTGTTCACATAGTCGAACCAGCAGAAGTGTCCACATAATCGATCAAAAGGAGTATCCACATAATCGACTAGGCATGTCCACATAGTCGACCGTGCAGGAGTGGTCACATAGTCGATGTAGCAGAAGGGTCCACATATTCGACCTAGAAGTATTGTCCACATAGTCGACCCCGCTGGAGTTTTCACATATTCGACCCAGCAGGGGTGTCCACAAAGTCGACCCAGCAGAAATGTGCATATAGTCGACCCAGCAGGAGTGTCCACATAATCGAAACAGCAGGAGTGTTCACATAGCCGACCCAGCAGGGGTGTCCACATAGTCGACCCAGCAGGAGTGTCCACATAGTCGATCCAGCAGGAATGTCCTCATAGTCGACCTAGCATGAGTGTTAACATAGTCGACCCAGCAGGAGTGTTAACGTAGTAGACTCAGCAGGAATGTTCACATAGTCGACCCAGCAGGAATGTTAACATAGACGGCCCAGCAGGAGTGTCATCATAGTCGACCCAGCAGAAATGTCCACATAGACTTCCCAGCAGGAGTGTCCGCACAGTTGACCCAGCTGGAGTGTCCACATAGTCGACCCAGCCCGAGTGTCCACTTAGTCGAGCCAGTAGAAATGTCCACATAGTCGACCCAGCAGGAGTGTCCACGGAGCCGAACCAGCCTGAGTGTCCACATAATCGGCCCTGCAGGAGTGTTAACATAGTCGACCCAGGAGGAATGTTAACATAGTCGGCCCAGCAGGAGTGTCCTCATAGTCGACCCAGCAGGAGTGTTCATATAGTCAACCCAACAGGAGTGTTAATATAGTCGACCCAGCAGGGGTGTCCACATAGTCAACCCAGCAGGAGTGTTCACATAGTCGACACAGCAGCAGTGTCCATAGTCGACCCAGCAGGAGTGTTCACATAGTCGACCCAGCAGGAGTGTCCACATAATCGACCCAATAGGAGTGTTCACATAATCAACCCAGCAGGAGTATTAACATAGTCGGCTGAGCAGGAGTGTCCACATAGTCGACCGAGCAGGAATGTCCACATAATCGACCCAGCAGGAGTGTCCACATAGTCGACCATGCAGGAGTGGTCACATAGACGTTGTAGCAGAAGGGTCCACATAGTCGACCTAGCAGGAGTGTTCACATAGTCGACCCAGCGGTAGTGTCCACATAGTCGACTGTGCTGGAGTGTCCACATAGTCGACCCTGAAGGGGTGTACACATAGTCGACCCAGCAGTAGTGTTCACATAGTCGAACCAGCAGAAGTGTCCACATAATCGATCAAAGGGAGTATTCACATAATCGACTAGGCATGTCCACATAGTCGACCATGCAGGAGTGGTCACATAGTCGATGTAGCAGAAGGGTCCACATATTCGACCTAGAAGGAGCGTCCACATAGTCGACCCCGCTGGAGTTTTCACATAGTCGACCCAGCAGGAGTGTCCACAAAGTCGACCCAGCAGAAATGTGCATATAGTCGACCCAGCAGGAGTGTCCACATAATCGAAACAGCAGGAGTGTTCACATAGCCGACCCAGCAGGGGTGTCCACATAGTCGACCCAGCAGGAGTGTCCACATAGTCGATCCAGCAGGAATGTCCTCATAGTCGACCCAGCATGAGTGTTCACATAGTCGACCCAGCAGGAGTAACCACATAATCAACCCAGCAGAAGTGTTAACGTAGTCGACCCAGCATGAGTGTTCACATAGTCGACCCACAAGGAGTGTCCACATAGTCGACCAGGAGTGTCCACATAGTCGAATCAGCAGTAGAGTCCACATAGTCGACCAGAAGTGTCCATATAGTCAACCAGGAGTGTCCACATAGTCGACCCAGCAGGAGTGTTCACATAGTCGACCAGGTGTGCCCACATAGCTGACCAAAAGGAGTGTCCACATAGTCGACCCAGCAGGAGTGTTAACATAGTAGGAGCAGCAGGAGTGTCCACATAGTCGACCCAGCAGGAGTGTCCACATAGTCGACCCAGCAGGAGTGTCCACATAGTCGATCCAGCAGGAATGTCCTCATAGTCGACCCAGCATGAGTGTTCACATAGTCGACCCAGCAGGAGTAACCACATAATCAACCCAGCAGAAGTGTTAACGTAGTCGACCCAGCATGAGTGTTCACATAGTCGACCCACAAGGAGTGTCCACATAGTCGACCAAGAGTGTCCACATAGTCGACCCAGCAGTAGTGTCCACATAGTCGACCAGAAGTGTCCATATAGTCAACCAGGAGTGTCCACATAGTCGACCCAGCAGGAGTGTTCACATAGTCGACCAGGTGTGCCCACATAGCTGACCAAAAGGAGTGTCCACATAGTCGACCCAGCAGGAGTGTTAACATAGTAGGAGCAGCAGGAGTGTCCACATAGTCGACCCAGCAGAAGTGTCCACATAGTCGACCCAGCAGGAGTGTTCACATAGTCGACCCAGCATGAGTGTTCACATAGTCGACCCAGCAGGAGTGTCCACATAATCGACCCTAGCAGGAGTGTTAACATAGTCGACCCAGCGGGGAGTGTTCACATAGTTGGCCAAGCAGGAGTGTCCACATTATCGACCCAGCAGGAGTGTTAACATAGTCGACCCAGCAAGAATGTTAACATAGTCGGCCTAGCAGGAGTGTCCACATAGTCGACCCAGCAGAAGTCTTCACGTAGTCGACCCAGCAGGAGTGTCCACATAGTCGACCTAGCAGGAGTGTTAACATAGTCGACCCAGCAGGAGAGTCCGCATAGTCGACCCAGCAGGAGTGTTCACATAGTTGGCCCAGCAGGAGTGTTCACATAGTTGGCCCAGCAGGAGTATCCACATAGTCGACCCAGAAGGAGTGTCCACATAGTCGACCCAGCCTGAGTGTTCACATAGTCGACCCAGTAGGAGTGTTCACATAATCTACCCAGAAGTAGTGTCCACTTAGTCGACCCAGCAGGAGTGTTCACATAGTCTACCCAGAAGTAGTGTCCACATAGTCGACCCAGCAGGAGTGTTCACATAGTCGACCCACCAGGAGTGTTCACATAGTCGACCCAGCAGGAGTGTCCACATAATCGACCCAGCAGGAGTGTTAATGTAGTCGACCCAGCATGAATGTTAACATAGTTGGCCCAGCATGAGTGTCTACTAAATTGACCCAGCAGGAGTGTTAACATAGTCGAACCAGCAAGGAATGTTAACATAGTCGGCCCAGCAGGAGTGTCCTCATAGATGACTCAGCAGGAGTGTTCACATAGTCGACCCAGCAGGAGTTTTAACATAGTCGACCCAGCATGAGTGTTCACATAGTCGACCTAGCAGGAGTTTCCACATAATCGACCCTAGCAGGAGTGTTCACATTATCGACCCAGCAGGAGTGTTAACATAGTCGACCCAGCAAGAATGTTAACATAGTCGGTCCCAGCAGGAGTGTCCACATAGTCGACCCAGCAGGAGTGTTAACATAGTAGGAAGAGCAGGAGTGTCCACATAGTCGACCCAGCAGAAGTGTCCACATAGTCGACCCAGCAGGAGTGTTCACATAGTCGACCCAGCATGAGTGTTCACATGGTCGACGTAGGAGGAGTTTCCACATAATCGACCCTAGCAGGAGTGTTAACATAGTCGACCCAGCGGGGAGTGTTCACATAGTTGGCCAAGCAGGATTGTCCACTTAGTCGACCCAGCAGGAGTGTTCACATAGTCTACCCAGAAGTAGTGTCCACATAGTCGACCCAGCAGGTGTGTTCACATACTCGACCCACCTGGAGTGTTCACATAGTCGACCCAGCACGAGTGTCCACATAATCGACCCAGCAGGAGTGTTAACGGAGTCGACCCAGCATGAATGTTGACATAGTTGGCCCAGCATTAGTGTCCACTTAATAGACCCAGCAGGTGTGTTAACATAGTCGAACCAGCAAGGAATGTTAACATAGTCGGCCCAGCTGGAGTGTCCTCATAGTTGACTCAGCAGGAGTGTTCACATAGTCGACCCAGCAGGAGTGTTAACATAGTCGACCCAGCTGGGGTGTCCACATAGTCGACCCAGCAGGAGTGTTCACATAGTCGACTCAGCAGAGGTGTCCACATAGTCGACAAAGGAGGAGTGTTAACATAGTCGACCCGGCAGGAGTGATCACATAGTCGACCCAGTAGGAGTGTTAACATAGTCGACCCAGCATGAGTGTCACATAGTTGGCCCAGCAGGAGTGTCACCATAATCGACAGAGCAGGAGTGTTAACATAGTCGACTCAGCAGGAATGTTCACATATTCGTCCCAGCAGGAGTGTTCACATAGTTGGCCCAGCAGGAGTGTCCACATAGTCGACCCAGTAGGAGTGTTCACATAGTTTACCCAGAAGTAGTGTCCACATAGTCGACACAGCAGGAGTGTTCACATAGTCGACCCAGCAGGAGTGTCCACATAGTCGACCCAGCAGGAGTGTTCACATAGTTGACCCAGCAGGAGTGTTCACATAGTCGACCCAGCATGAGTGTTCACATAGTCGACCTAGCAGGAGTTTCCACATAGTCGACCCTAGCAGGAGTGTTCACATTATCGACCCAGCAGGAGTGTTAACATAGTCGACCCAGCAAGAATGTTAACATAGTCGACCTAGCAGGAGTGTCCACATAGTCGACCCAGCAAAAGTCTTCACGTAGTCGACCCAGCAGGAGTGTCCACACAGTCGACCTAGCAGGAGTGTTAACATAGTCGACCCACCAGGAGAGTCCGCATAGTCGACCCAGCAAGAGTGTTCACATAGTTGGCCCAGCAGGAGTGTTCACATAGTTGGCCCAGCAGGAGTGTCCACATAATCGACCCAGAAGGAGTATCCTCATAGTCGACCCAGCCTGAGTGTTCACATAGTCGACCCAGTAGGAGTGTTCACATAGTCTACCCAGAAGTAGTGTCCACTTAGTCGACCCAGCAGGAGTGTTCACATAGTCTACCCAGAAGTAGTGTCCACATAGTCGACCCAGCAGGAGTGTTCACATAGTCGACCCACCAGGAGTGTTCACATAGTCGACCCAGATGGAGTGACCATTTAGTCTACCCAGCAGAAATGTCCACATAGTCGACCTAGCAGGAGTGTCCACATAGTCGACGCAGCAGGAATGTCCGCATAGTCGACCCAGCAGTATTGTTCATTTAGTCGACCCAGCAGGAGTGTCCACATAGTCGACACAGCAGGAGTGTTGACATAGTCAGCCCAGCAGGAGTATCCACATAGTCGACCCAGGAGGAGTGTCCACATAGTCGACCTAGCAGGAATGTCCACATAATCGACCCAGGACGAGTGTCCACATAGTCGACCGTGCAGGAGTGGTCACATAGTCGATATAGCAGAAGGGTCCACATAGTCGACCTAGCAGGAGTGTTAACATAGTCGACCCAGCAGGAGTGTCCACATAGTCGACTCTGCAGGAGTGTCCACATAGTCGACCCTGCAGGAGTGTTCACATAGTCGACCCAGCAGGAGTGTCCACATAGTCGACCCAGCAGAAGTGTCCACATAGTCGACCGAGCAGGAGTGTCCACATAATTGACCCAGTAGGAGTGTCCACAGTGTCGACCCAGCAGGAATGTTCGCATAGTCGACCCGGCAGGAGTGTTCACATAGTCGGACCAGCAGGAGTGTCCACTTAGTCGACCCAGCAGGAGTGTTAACATAGTCGACCCAGCAGGAGTGTTAACATAGTCGGCCTAGCAGGAGTGTCCACATAGTCGACCCAGCAGGAGTGTTCACGTAGTCGACCCAGCAGGAGTGTTCACATAGTCGACCCAGCAGGAGTGTTCACATAGTCGACCCAGCAGGAGTGTTAACATAGTAGGCCTAGCAGGAGTGTCCACATAGTCGACCCAGCAGGAGTGTCCACATAATCGACCCAGCAGGAGTGTTAACATAGTCGACCCAGCAGGATGTTCACATAGTTGACCCAGCAGGAGTGTCCACATAATAGACCCAGCAGGAGTGTCCACATAGTCGACCAGCAGGAGTGTTCACATAGTCGACCCAGCAGGAGTGTCCACATAGTCGACCCAGCAGGAGTGTTCACATAGTCGACCCAGCAGGAGTGTCCACATAGTCGACCCAGCAGGAGTGTTCACATAGTCGACCCAGCAGGAGTGTTCACATAGTCGACCCAGCAGGAGTGTCCACATAGTCGACCCAGCAGGAGTGTTAACGTAGTCGACCCAGCAGGAGTGTTAACATAGTTGGCCCAGCAGGAGTGTCCACATAATCGACCCAGCAGGAGTGTTAACATAGTCGAACCAGCAAGGAATGTTAACATAGTCGGCCCAGTAGGAGTGTCCTCATAGTTGACTCAGCAGGAGTATTCACATAGTCGACCCAGCAGGAGTGTTCACATAGTCGACCCAGCAGGAGTGTCCACATAGTCGACCCAGCAGGAGTGTTCACATAGTCGACCCAGCAGTAGTGTCCACATAGTCGACCCAGCAGGAGTGTTCACATAGTCGACCCAGCAGGAGTGTCCACATAGTCGACCCAGCAGGAGTGTTAACATAGTCGACCAGCAGGAGTGTTAACATAGTCGGCCTAGCAGGAGTCCATATGACCCAGCAGGAGTGTTAACATAGTCGACCCAGCAGGAGTGTTACATAGTGCCCAGGAGGTTCATATAATCGACCCAGCAGGAGTGTTCACATAGTCGACCCAGCAGGAGTGTTCACATAGTTGACCCAGCAAGAGTGTCCACATAATCGACCCAGCAGGAGTGTTAATGTAGTCGACCCATCAGAAGTGTTAACATAGTTGGCCCAGCAGGAGTGTCCACATAATCGACCCAGCAGGAGTGTTAACATAGTCGACCTAGCAGGAATGTCACATAGTCTACCCAGCAGGAGTGTGCACATATTTGACCCAGCAGGAGTGTTCACATAGTCGACCAGCAGGAGTGTTAACATAGTCGACCCAGCAGGAGTGTTCTCATAGTTGACTCAGCAGGAGTGTGCACATCATCGACCCAGCAGGAGTGTTAATGTAGTCGACCCATCAGAAGTGTTAACATAGTTGGCCCAGCAGGAGTGTCCACATAATCGACCCAGCAGGAGTGTTCACATAGTCGACCCAGCAGGAGTGTTCACATAGTCGACCCAGCAGGAGTGTTAACATAGTCGACCCAGCAGGAGTGTCCACATAGTCGACCAGCAGGAGTGTTCACATAGTCGACCCAGCAGGAGTGTTCACATAGTCGACCAGCAGGAGTGTCACATATCGCCAGCAGGAGTGTTAAGTATCGACCTAGCAGGAATGTTAACATAGTCGGCCGAGCAGGAGTGTCCACATAATCGACCCAGCAGGAGTGTTAACATAGTCGACCCAGCAGGAGTGTTTACATAGTCGACCCAGCAGGAGTGTCCACATAGTCGACCCAGCAGGAGTGTTCACATAGTCGACCCAGCAGGAGTGTTCACATAGTCGACCCAGCAGGAGTGTTCACATAGTCGACCCAGCAGGAGTGTTCACATAGTCGACCCAGCAGGAGTGTTCATATAGTCGACCCAGCAGGAGTGTCCACATAGTCAACCCAGCAGGAGTGTTCACATAGTCGACCCAGCAGGAGTGTTCACATAGTCGACCCAGCAGGAGTGTTCACATAGTCGACCCAGCAGGAGTGTCCACATAGTCGACCCAGCAGGAGTGTTCACATAGTCGACCCAGCAGGAGTGTTCACATAGTCGACCCAGCAGGAGTGTCACATAGTCTACCCAGCAGGAGTGTTTACATAGTCGACCCAGCAGGAGTGTCCACATAGTCGACCCAGCAGGAGTGTTCACATAGTCGACCCAGCAGGAGTGTTCACATAGTCGACCCAGCAGGAGTGTTCACATAGTCGACCCAGCAGGAGTGTCCACATAGTCGACCCAGCAGGAGTGTCACATAGTCGACCCAGCAGTAGTGTTACATAGTCGACCCAGCAGGAGTGTCCACATAGTCGACCCAGCAGGAGTGTTCACATAGTCGACCCAGCAGGAGTGTCCACATAGTCGACCCAGCAGGAGTGTCCACATAGTCGACCAGCAGGAGTGTCCACATAGTCGACCAAGAGTGTCCACATAGTCGACCCAGCAGAGTGTCACATAGTCGACCCAGCAGGAGTGTCACATAGTCGACCCAGCAGGAGTGTCCACATAGTCGACCCAGCAGGAGTGTCCACATAGTCGACCAAGAGTGTCCACATAGTCGACCCAGCAGGAGTGTCACATAGTCGACCAGCAGGAGTGTCACATAGTCGACCCAGCAGGAGTGTGCACAAAGTCGACCAAGCAGGAGTGTCAACATAGTCGACCCAAGAGGAGTGTCCACATAGTCGACCAAGAGTGTCCACATAGTCGACCCAGCAGGAGTGTCCACATAGTCGACCAGCAGGAGTGTCCACATAGTCGACCCAGCAGGAGTGTCCACATAGTCGACCAGCAGGAGTGTCCACATAGTCGACCCAGCAGGAGTGTTCACATAGTCGACCCAGCAGGAGTGTCCACATAGTCGACCCAGCAGGAGTGTTCACATAGTCGACCCAGCAGGAGTGTCCACATAGTCGACCCAGCAGGAGTGTCCACATAGTCGACCCAGCAGGAGTGTTCACATAGTCGACCAGCAGGAGTGTCCACATAGTCGACCCAGCAGGAGTGTTCACATAGTCGACCCAGCAGGAGTGTCATAGTCACAGAGTGTCCATAGTCGACCCAGCAGGAGTGTTCACATAGTCGACCCAGCAGGAGTGTTCACATAGTCGACCCAGCAGGAGTGTTCACATAGTCGACCCAGCAGGAGTGTCCACATAATCGACCCAGCAGGAGTGTTAACGTAGTCGACCCAGCAGGAGTGTTCACATAGTTGGCCCAGCAGGAGTGTCCACATAATCGACCCAGCAGGAGTGTTAACATAGTCGACCCAGCAGGAATGTTAACATAGTCGGCCCAGCAGGAGTGTCCACATAGTCGACCCAGCAGGAGTGTTCACATAGTCGACCCAGCAGGAGTGTTCACATAGTCGACCCAGCAGGAGTGTTAACATAGTCGACCCAGCAGGAGTGTTCACATAGTCGACCAGCAGGAGTGTCCACATAGTCGACCCAGCAGGAGTGTTAACATAGTCGACCCAGCAGGAGTGTTCACATAGTCGACCCAGCAGGAGTGTCCACATAGTCGACACAGCAGGAGTGTTAACATAGTCGACCCAGCAGGAGTGTTAACATAGTCGGCCCAGCAGGAGTGTCACATAGTCGACCCAGCAGGAGTGTTCACATAGTCGACCCAGCAGGAGTGTTCACATAGTCGACCCAGCAGGAGTGTTCACATAGTCGACCAGCAGGAGTGTCCACATAATCGACCCAGCAGGAGTGTAACATAGTCGACCCAGCAGGAGTGTTCACATAGTCGACCCAGCAGGAGTGTCCACATAGTCGACCAGCAGGAGTGTTCACATAGTCGACCCAGCAGGAGTGTCCACATAGTCGACCCAGCAGGAGTGTTCACATAGTCGACCCAGCAGGAGTGTTCACATAGTCGACCCAGCAGGAGTGTCACATAGTCGACCCAGCAGGAGTGTCACATAGTCGACCCAGCAAGAGTGTCCACATAGTCGACCCAGCAGGAGTGTTCACATAGTCGACCCAGCAGGAGTGTCCACATAGTCGACCCAGCAGGAGTGTTACATAGTCGACCCAGCAGGAGTGTCCACATAGTCGACCCAGCAGGAGTGTCCACATAGTCGACCCAGCAGGAGTGTTACATAGTCGACCCAGCAGGAGTGTTCACATAGTCGACCCAGCAGGAGTGTCCACATAGTCGACCCAGCAGGAGTGTTCACATAGTCGACCCAGCAGGAGTGTCCACATAGTCGACCCAGCAGGAGTGTCCACATAGTCGACCCAGCAGGAGTGTCACATAGTCGACCCAGCAGGAGTGTCCACATAGTCGACCCAGCAGGAGTGTTCACATAGTCGACCCAGCAGGAGTGTCCACATAGTCGACCCAGCAGGAGTGTTCACATAGTCGACCCAGCAGGAGTGTTCACATAGTCGACCCAGCAGGAGTGTCCACATAGTCGACCCAGCAGGAGTGTTCACATAGTCGACCCAGCAGGAGTGTCCACATAGTCGACCCAGCAGGAGTGTTAACATAGTCGACCCAGCAGGAGTGTTAACATAGTCGACCCAGCAGGAGTGTCACATAGTCGACCCAGCAGGAGTGTTCACATAGTCGACCCAGCAGGAGTGTTCACATAGTCGACCCAGCAGGAGTGTTATATAGTCGACCAGCAGGAGTGTTTACATAGTCGACCCAGCAGGAGTGTTCACATAGTCGACCCAGCAGGAGTGTCCACATAATCGACCCAGCAGGAGTGTTAACGTAGTCGACCCAGCAGGAGTGTTCACATAGTTGGCCCAGCAGGAGTGTCCACATAATCGACCCAGCAGGAGTGTTAACATAGTCGACCCAGCAGGAGTGTCCACATAGTTGACCCAGCAGGAGTGTCCACATAGTCGACCCAGCAGGAGTGTTCACATAGTCGACCCAGCAGGAGTGTTCACATAGTCGACCAGCAGGAGTGTCCACATAGTCGACCCAGCAGGAGTGTTCACATAGTCGACCCAGCAGGAGTGTTCACATAGTCGACCCAGCAGGAGTGTCCACATAGTCGACCCAGCAGGAGTGTTCACATAGTCGACCCAGCAGGAGTGTTCACATAGTCGACCCAGCAGGAGTGTCCACATAGTCGACCCAGCAGGAGTGTTCACATAGTCGACCCAGCAGGAGTGTTCACATAGTCGACCCAGCAGGAGTGTTCACATAGTCGACCCAGCAGGAGTGTTCACATAGTCGACCCAGCAGGAGTGTTCACATAGTCGACCCAGCAGGAGTGTTCACATAGTCGACCCAGCAGGAGTGTCCACATAGTCGACCAGCAGGAGTGTTCACATAGTCGACCCAGCAGGAGTGTTCACATAGTCGACCCAGCAGGAGTGTCCACATAGTCGACCAGCAGGAGTGTTCACATAGTCGACCCAGCAGGAGTGTTCACATAGTCGACCCAGCAGAGTGTCACATAGTCGACCCAGCAGGAGTGTCACATAGTCGACCCAGCAGGAGTGTGTCATAGTCGACACAGCAGGAGTGTCCACATCGTCGACCCAGCTGGAGTGACCACTTAGTCGACCCAGCAGAAATGTCCACATAGTCGATCCAGCAGGAGTGTCCACATAGTCGACGCAGCAGGAATGTCCACATAGTCGACCCAGCAGTAGTGTTCATTTAGTCGACCCAGCAGGAGTGTCCACATAGTCGACCCAGCAGGAGTGTTGACATAGTCAGCCCAGCAGGAGTGTCCACATAGTCGACCCAGGAGGAGTGTCCACATAGTCGACCGAGCAGGAATGTCCACATAATCGACCCAGCACGAGTGTCCACATAGTCGACCGTGCAGGAGTGGTCACATAGTCGATATAGCAGAAGGGTCCACATAGTCGACCTAGCAGGAGTGTTCACATAGTCGACCCAGCGGTGTGTCCACATAGTCGACTTAGCTGGAGTGTCCCCATAGTCGACCCTGAAGGGGTGTACACATAGTCGACCCAGCAGTAGTGTTCACATAGTCGAACCAGCAGAAGTGTCCACATTATCGATGAAAAGGAGTATCCACATAATCGACGAGGCATGTCCACACAGTCGACCCAGCAGAAGGGTCCCATAGTCGACCTAGAAGGAGTGTCCACATAGTCGACCCAGCAGTAGTGTTCACATAGTCGAACCAGCAGAAGTGTCCACATTATCGATGAAAAGGAGTATCCACATAATCGACGAGGCATGTCCACATAGTCGACCCAGCAGAAGGGTCCACATAGTCGACCTAGAAGGAGTGTTCACATAGTCGACCCAGCAGGAGTGTTCACATAGTCGACCCAGCAGGAGTGTTAACATAGTCGACCCAGCAAGAATGTTAACATGGTCGGCCTAGCAGGAGTGTCCACACACTCGACCTAACAGAAGTGTTCACGTAGTCGACCCGGCTGGAGATTTCACATAGTCGACTCAGCAGGAGTGTTAACATAGTCGACCCAGCACGAGTGTTAACATAGTAGGCCTAGCAGGAGTGTCCACACAATCGACCCAGCAGGAGTGTTCACATAGTCGACCCAGCAGGAATGTTAACATAGTCGGCCTAGCATGAGTGTCCACATAGTCGACCCAACAGAAGTGTTCACGTAGTCGACCCAGCAGGAGTGTCCACATAGTCGACCTAGCAGGAGTGTTCACATTGTCGACCCAGCATGAGTGTTCACATAGTCGACCCAGCAGGAGTGTTCACATAGTCGACCCAGCAGGAGAGTCCACATAGTCGACCCAGTAGGAGTGTTCACATAGTTGGCCCAGCAGGAGTGTCCACATAATCGACCCAGAAGGAGTGTCCACATAGCCGATCCAGCAGGAGTGTTCACATAGTCGACCCAGTAGGAGTGTTCACATAGTCTACCCAGAAGTAGTGTCCACATAGTTGAACCAGCAGGAGTGTTCACATAGTCGACCCAGCAGGAGTGTCCACATAGTCGACCCAGCAGGAGTGTTCATATAGTCGACCCAGCAGGAGTGTCCACATAGTCGACCCAGCAGGAGTGTTAACGTAGTAGACTCAGCAGGAATGTTCACATAGTCGACCCAGCAGGAATGTTAACATAGACGGCCCAGCAGGAGTGTCATCATAGTCGACCCAGCAGAAATGTCCACATAGACTTCCCAGCAGGAGTGTCCGCACAGTTGACCCAGCTGGAGTGTCCACATAGTCGACCCAGCCCGAGTGTCCACTTAGTCGAGCCAGTAGAAATGTCCACATAGTCGACGCAGCAGGAGTGTCCACGGAGCCGAACCAGCCTGAGTGTCCACATAATCGGCCCTGCAGGAGTGTTAACATAGTCGACCCAGGAGGAATGTTAACATAGTCGGCCCAGCAGGAGTGTCCTCATAGTCGACCCAGCAGGAGTGTTCATATAGTCAACCCAACAGGAGTGTTAATATAGTCGACCCAGCAGGGGTGTCCACATAGTCAACCCAGCAGGAGTGTTCACATAGTCGACACAGCAGCAGTGTCCATAGTCGACCCAGCAGGAGTGTTCACATAGTCGACCCAGCAGGAGTGTCCACATAATCGACCCAATAGGAGTGTTCACATAATCAACCCAGCAGGAGTATTAACATAGTCAGCTGAGCAGGAGTGTCCACATAGTCGACCGAGCAGGAATGTCCACATAATCGACCCAGCAGGAGTGTCCACATAGTCGACCATGCAGGAGTGGTCACATAGACGTTGTAGCAGAAGGGTCCACATAGTCGACCTAGCAGGAGTGTTCACATAGTCGACCCAGCGTTAGTGTCCACATAGTCGACTGTGCTGGAGTGTCCACATAGTCGACCCTGAAGGGGTGTACACATAGTCGACCCAGCAGAAGTGTTCACATAGTCGAACCAGCAGAAGCGTCCACATAATCGATCAAAGGGAGTATTCACATAATCGACTAGGCATGTCCACATAGTCGACCATGCAGGAGTGGTCACATAGTCGATGTAGCAGAAGGGTCCACATATTCGACCTAGAAGGAGCGTCCACATAGTCGACCCCGCTGGAGTTTTCACATAGTCGACCCAGCAGGAGTGTCCACAAAGTTGACCCAGCAGAAATGTGCATATAGTCGACCCAGCAGGAGTGTCCACATAATCGAAACAGCAGGAGTGTTCACATAGCCGACCCAGCAGGGGTGTCCACATAGTCGACCCAGCAGGAGTGTCCACATAGTCGATCCAGCAGGAATGTCCTCATAGTCGACCCAGCATGAGTGTTCACATAGTCGACCCAGCAGGAGTAACCACATAATCAACCCAGCAGAAGTGTTAACGTAGTCGACCCAGCATGAGTGTTCACATAGTCGACCCACAAGGAGTGTCCACATAGTCGACCAGGAGTGTCCACATAGTCGAATCAGCAGTAGAGTCCACATAGTCGACCAGAAGTGTCCATATAGTCAACCAGGAGTGTCCACATAGTCGACCCAGCAGGAGTGTTCACATAGTCGACCAGGTGTGCCCACATAGCTGACCAAAAGGAGTGTCCACATAGTCGACCCAGCAGGAGTGTTAACATAGTAGGAGCAGCAGGAGTGTCCACATAGTCGACCCAGCAGGAGTGTCCACATAGTCGACCCAGCAGGAGTGTCCACATAGTCGATCCAGCAGGAATGTCCTCATAGTCGACCCAGCATGAGTGTTCACATAGTCGACCCAGCAGGAGTAACCACATAATCAACCCAGCAGAAGTGTTAACGTAGTCGACCCAGCATGAGTGTTCACATAGTCGACCCACAAGGAGTGTCCACATAGTCGACCAAGAGTGTCCACATAGTCGACCCAGCAGTAGTGTCCACATAGTCGACCAGAAGTGTCCATATAGTCAACCAGGAGTGTCCACATAGTCGACCCAGCAGGAGTGTTCACATAGTCGACCAGGTGTGCCCACATAGCTGACCAAAAGGAGTGTCCACATAGTCGACCCAGCAGGAGTGTTAACATAGTAGGAGCAGCAGGAGTGTCCACATAGTCGACCCAGCAGAAGTGTCCACATAGTCGACCCAGCAGGAGTGTTCACATAGTCGACCCAGCATGAGTGTTCACATAGTCGACCCAGCAGGAGTGTCCACATAATCGACCCTAGCAGGAGTGTTAACATAGTCGACCCAGCGGGGAGTGTTCACATAGTTGGCCAAGCAGGAGTGTCCACATTATCGACCCAGCAGGAGTGTTAACATAGTCGACCCAGCAAGAATGTTAACATAGTCGGCCTAGCAGGAGTGTCCACATAGTCGACCCAGCAGAAGTCTTCACGTAGTCGACCCAGCAGGAGTGTCCACATAGTCGACCTAGCAGGAGTGTTAACATAGTCGACCCAGCAGGAGAGTCCGCATAGTCGACCCAGCAGGAGTGTTCACATAGTTGGCCCAGCAGGAGTGTTCACATAGTTGGCCCAGCAGGAGTATCCACATAGTCGACCCAGAAGGAGTGTCCACATAGTCGACCCAGCCTGAGTGTTCACATAGTCGACCCAGTAGGAGTGTTCACATAATCTACCCAGAAGTAGTGTCCACTTAGTCGACCCAGCAGGAGTGTTCACATAGTCTACCCAGAAGTAGTGTCCACATAGTCGACCCAGCAGGAGTGTTCACATAGTCGACCCACCAGGAGTGTTCACATAGTCGACCCAGCAGGAGTGTCCACATAATCGACCCAGCAGGAGTGTTAATGTAGTCGACCCAGCATGAATGTTAACATAGTTGGCCCAGCATGAGTGTCTACTAAATTGACCCAGCAGGAGTGTTAACATAGTCGAACCAGCAAGGAATGTTAACATAGTCGGCCCAGCAGGAGTGTCCTCATAGATGACTCAGCAGGAGTGTTCACATAGTCGACCCAGCAGGAGTTTTAACATAGTCGACCCAGCATGAGTGTTCACATAGTCGACCTAGCAGGAGTTTCCACATAATCGACCCTAGCAGGAGTGTTCACATTATCGACCCAGCAGGAGTGTTAACATAGTCGACCCAGCAAGAATGTTAACATAGTCGGTCCCAGCAGGAGTGTCCACATAGTCGACCCAGCAGGAGTGTTAACATAGTAGGAGCAGCAGGAGTGTCCACATAGTCGACCCAGCAGAAGTGTCCACATAGTCGACCCAGCAGGAGTGTTCACATAGTCGACCCAGCATGAGTGTTCACATGGTCGACGTAGGAGGAGTTTCCACATAATCGACCCTAGCAGGAGTGTTAACATAGTCGACCCAGCGGGGAGTGTTCACATAGTTGGCCAAGCAGGATTGTCCACTTAGTCGACCCAGCAGGAGTGTTCACATAGTCTACCCAGAAGTAGTGTCCACATAGTCGACCCAGCAGGTGTGTTCACATACTCGACCCACCTGGAGTGTTCACATAGTCGACCCAGCACGAGTGTCCACATAATCGACCCAGCAGGAGTGTTAACGGAGTCGACCCAGCATGAATGTTGACATAGTTGGCCCAGCATTAGTGTCCACTTAATAGACCCAGCAGGTGTGTTAACATAGTCGAACCAGCAAGGAATGTTAACATAGTCGGCCCAGCAGGAGTGTCCTCATAGTTGACTCAGCAGGAGTGTTCACATAGTCGACCCAGCAGGAGTGTTAACATAGTCGACCCAGCTGGGGTGTCCACATAGTCGACCCAGCAGGAGTGTTCACATAGTCGACTCAGCAGAGGTGTCCACATAGTCGACAAAGGAGGAGTGTTAACATAGTCGACCCGGCAGGAGTGATCACATAGTCGACCCAGTAGGAGTGTTAACATAGTCGACCCAGCATGAGTGTCACATAGTTGGCCCAGCAGGAGTGTCACCATAATCGACAGAGCAGGAGTGTTAACATAGTCGACTCAGCAGGAATGTTCACATATTCGTCCCAGCAGGAGTGTTCACATAGTTGGCCCAGCAGGAGTGTCCACATAGTCGACCCAGTAGGAGTGTTCACATAGTTTACCCAGAAGTAGTGTCCACATAGTCGACACAGCAGGAGTGTTCACATAGTCGACCCAGCAGGAGTGTCCACATAGTCGACCCAGCAGGAGTGTTCACATAGTTGACCCAGCAGGAGTGTTCACATAGTCGACCCAGCATGAGTGTTCACATAGTCGACCTAGCAGGAGTTTCCACATAGTCGACCCTAGCAGGAGTGTTCACATTATCGACCCAGCAGGAGTGTTAACATAGTCGACCCAGCAAGAATGTTAACATAGTCGACCTAGCAGGAGTGTCCACATAGTCGACCCAGCAAAAGTCTTCACGTAGTCGACCCAGCAGGAGTGTCCACACAGTCGACCTAGCAGGAGTGTTAACATAGTCGACCCACCAGGAGAGTCCGCATAGTCGACCCAGCAAGAGTGTTCACATAGTTGGCCCAGCAGGAGTGTTCACATAGTTGGCCCAGCAGGAGTGTCCACATAATCGACCCAGAAGGAGTATCCTCATAGTCGACCCAGCCTGAGTGTTCACATAGTCGACCCAGTAGGAGTGTTCACATAGTCTACCCAGAAGTAGTGTCCACTTAGTCGACCCAGCAGGAGTGTTCACATAGTCTACCCAGAAGTAGTGTCCACATAGTCGACCCAGCAGGAGTGTTCACATAGTCGACCCACCAGGAGTGTTCACATAGTCGACCCAGATGGAGTGACCATTTAGTCTACCCAGCAGAAATGTCCACATAGTCGACCTAGCAGGAGTGTCCACATAGTCGACGCAGCAGGAATGTCCGCATAGTCGACCCAGCAGTATTGTTCATTTAGTCGACCCAGCAGGAGTGTCCACATAGTCGACACAGCAGGAGTGTTGACATAGTCAGCCCAGCAGGAGTGTCCACATAGTCGACCCAGCAGGAGTGTTAACATAGTCGACCCAGCAGGAGTGTTAACATAGTAGGCCAGCAGGAGTGTCCACATAGTCGACCCAGCAGGAGTGTCCACATAGTCGACCCAGCAGAAGGGTCCCATAGTCGACCTAGAAGGAGTGTCCACATAGTCGACCCCGCTGGAGTTTTCACTTAGTCGACCTAGCAGGAGTGTTAACATAGTCGACCCAGCAAGAATGCTAACATATTCGGCCTAGCAGGAGTGTCCACATACTCGACCCAACAGAAGTGTTCACGTAGTCGACCCCGCTGGAGTTTTCACATAGTCGACCCAGCAGGAGTGTTAACATAGTCGACCCAGCAGGAGTGTTAACATAGTAGGCCTAGCGAGCCCAGCAGGATTGTCCACATAATCGACCCAGCAGGAGTGTTAACGTAGTCGACCCAGCATGATTGTTAACATAGTTGGCCCAGCATTAGTGTCCACTTAATAGACCCAGAAGGAGTGTTAACATAGTCGAACCAGCAAGGAGTGTTAACATAGTCGACCCAGCTGGGGTGTCTACATAGTCGACCCAGCAGGAGTGTTCACATAGTCGACCGAGCATTAGTGTCCATATGGTCGACCCAGCAGGAGTGTCCACATAGTCGACCCAGCAGAGGTGTCCACATAGTCGACAAAGCATGAGTGTTAACATAGCCGACCTAGCAGGAATGTTAACATAGTCTGCCCAGCAGGAGTGTGCACATAGTCGACCCAGCACGAGTGTTCATATAATTGACCCAGCAGGAGTGTTCACATTGTCGACCCAGCATGAGTGTGCACATATTTGACCCAGCAAGAGTGTCCACATAATCGACCCAGCAGGAGTGTTAATGTAGTCGACCAATCAGAAGTGTTAACATAGTTGGCCCAGCAGGAGTGTCCACATAATCGACCCAGCTGGAATGTTAACATAGTCGACTGAGCAGGAATGTTATCGTAGTCTACCCAACAGGGGTGTTAACATAGTTGGCCCTGCAGGAGTGTTAACATAGTCGATCCAGCAGGAATGTTAACATAGTCGGCCCAGCAGGAGTGTACTCATAGTTGACTCAGTAGGAGTGTGCACATAATCGACCCATGAGGAGTGTTAATGTAGTCGACCCATCAGAAGTGTTAACATAGTTGGCCCAGCAGGAGTGTCCACATAATCGACCCAGCAGGAGTGTTAACATAGTCGACCCAGCAGGAGTGATCACATAGTTGACCCAACAGGAGTGTCCGCATAGTCGAATCAGCAGGAGTGTTCATGTAGTCGACCCAGGAGTGTTCGCATAATTGATCAAGCAGGAGTCTTCACATAGTCGACCCAGCAGGAGTGGTCACATAAATCGACCCAGCAGGAGTGTCCACATAATCGACCCAGCAGGAGTGTTAACGTACTCGACCCAGCACTAATATTAGCATAGTCGGCCCAGCAGTAGTGTCCACATAGTCTATCCAGCAAAAGTGTTTACATAGACCACCCAGCAGGAGTGTTCATATAGTCGACCCAGCAGGAGTGTCCACATAGTCAACCCAGCTGGAGTTTTCACATAGTCGACCCAGCTGGAGTGTTAAAGTACTCGACCCAGCACTAGTGTTAGCATAGTCGGCCCAGCAGTAGTGTCCACATAGTCTATCCAGCAAAAGTGTTTACATAGACCACCCAGCAGGAGTGTTCATATAGTCGACCCAGCAGGAGTGTCCACATAGTCAACCCAGCTGGAGTGTTCACATAGTCGACCCAGCTGGAGTGTTAAAGTACTCGACCCAGCACTAGTGTTAGCATAGTCGGCCCAGCAGTAGTGTCCACATAGTCGATCCAGCAGGAGTGTTTACATAGTCCACCCAGCAGGAGTGTTCATATAGTCGACCCAGCAGGGGTGTCTACTTATTCAACCCAGCATAAATGTCCACATTGACGACCCAGCAGGAGTGTCTGCACAGTTGACACAGCTGGAGTGTCCCCATCGTCGACCCAGCTGGAGTGACCACTTAGTCGACCCAGCAGAAATGTCCACATCGTCGATCCAGCAGGAGTGTCCACATAGTCGACGCAGCAGGAATGTCCGCACAGTCGACCCAGCAGTATTGTTCATTTAGTCGACCCAGCAGGAGTGTCCACATAGTCGACCCAGGAGGAGTGTCCACATAGTCGACCAAGCAGGAATGTCCACATAATCGACCCAGCACGAGTGTCCACATAGTCGACCGTGCAGGAGTGGTCACATAGTCGATATAGCAGAAGGGTCCACATAGTCGACCTAGCAGGAGTGTTAACATAGTCGACCCAGCGGTTGTGTCCACATAGTCGACTGTGCTGGAGTGTCCACATAGTCGACCCTGAAGGGGTGTACACATAGTCGACCCAGCAGTAGTGTTCACATAGTCGAACCAGCAGAAGTGTCCACATTATCGATGAAAAGGAGTATCCACATAATCGACGAGGCATGTCCACATAGTCGACCCAGCAGAAGGGTCCCATAGTCGACCTAGAAGGAGTGTCCACATAGTCGACCCCGCTGGAGTTTTCACTTAGTCGACCCAGCAGGAGTGTTAACATAGTCGACCCAGCAAGAATGCTAACATAGTCGGCCTAGCAGGAGGGTCCACATACTCGACCCAACAGAAGTGTTCACGTTGTCGACCCCGCTGGAGTTTTCACATAGTCGACCCAGCAGGAGTGTTAACATAGTCGACCCAGCAGGAGTGTTAACATAGTAGGCCTAGCAGGAGTGTCCACATAATCGACCCAGCAGGAGTGTCCACATAATCGACCCAGCAGGAGTGTTAACGTAGTCGACCCAGCATGATTGTTAACATAGTTGGCCCAGCATTAGTGTCCACTTAATAGACCCAGCAGGAGTGTTAACATAGTCGAACCAGCAAGGAATGTTAACATAGTCGGCCCAGCAGGAGTGTCCTCATAGTTGACTCAGCAGGAGTGTTCACATAGTCGACCCAGCAGGAGTGTTAACATAGTCGACCCAGCTGGGGTGTCCACATAGTCGTCCCAGCAGGAGTGTTCACATAGTCGACTCAGCAGAGGTGTCCACATAGTCGACAAAGCAGGAGTGTTAACATAGTCGACCCGGCAGGAGTGATCACATAGTCGACCCAGTAGCAGTGTTAACGTAGTCGACCCAGCAGGAGTGTCACATAGTTGGCCCAGCAGGAGTGTCCACCTAATCGACAAAGCAGGAGTGTTAACATAGTCAACCCAGCAGGAATGTTCACATATTCGACCCAGTAGGAGTGGTCACATAGTTGGCCCAGCAGGAGTGTCCACATAATCGACCTAGAAGGAGTGTCCACATAGATGACCCAGCAGGAGTGTTCACATATCGACCCAGTAGAAGTGTTCACATAGTCTACCCAGAAGTAGTGTCCACATAGTCGACCCAGCTGGAGTGTTCACATAGTCGACCCAGCAGGAGTGTCCACATAGTCGACCCAGCAGGAGTGTTCACATAGTTGACCCAGCAGGAGTGTTCACATAGTCGACCCAGCAAGAGTCTCCACATAATCGACCCAGCAGGAGTGTTAACGTAGTCGACCCAGCATGAGTGTTAACATAGTTGGCCCAGGAGGATTGTCCACATAATAGACCCAGCAGGAGTGTTAACATAGTCGAACCAGCAAGGAATGTTATCATAGTGGGCCCAGAAGGAGTGTCCTCATAGTTGACTCAGCAGGAGTGTTCACATAGTCGACCCAGCTGGAGTGTTAACATAGTCGACCCAGCTGGGGTGTCTACATAGTCGACCCAGCAGGAGTGTTCACATAGTCGACCCAGCATTAGTGTCCATATAGTCGACCCAGCAGGAGTGTCCACATAGTCGACCCAGCAGAGGTGTCCACATAGTCGACAAAGCATGAGTGTTAACATAGTCGACCTAGCAGGAATGTTAACATAGTCGGCCCAGCAGGAGTGTGCACATAGTCGACCCAGAATGAGTGTGCACATATTTGACCCAGCAAGAGTGTCCACATAATCGACCCAGCAGGAGTGTTAATGTAGTCGACCAATCAGAAGTGTTAACACAGTTGGCCCAGCAGGAGTGTCCACATAATCGACCCAGCTGGAATGTTAACAGTCGACTGAGCAGGAATGTTATCGTAGTCGACCCAACAGGGGTGTTAACATAGTTGGCCCTGCAGGAGTGTTTATATAGTCGATCCAGCAGGAATGTTAACATAGTCGGCCCAGCAGGAGTGTACTCATAGTTGACTCAGTAGGAGTGTGCACATAATCGACCCATGAGGAGTGTTAATGTAGTCGACCCATCAGAAGTGTTAACATAGTTGGCCCAGCAGGAGTGTCCACATAATCGACCCAGCAGGAGTGTTAACATAGTCGACCCAGCAGGAGTGATCACATAGTTGACCCAACAGGAGTGTCCGCATAGTCGAATCAGCAGGAGTGTTCATGTAGTCGACCCAGGAGTGTTCGCATAATTGACCAAGCAGGAGTCTTCACATAGTCGACCCAGCAGGAGTGGTCACATAAATCGACCCAGCAGGAGTGTCCACATAATCGACCCAGTAGGAGTGTTAACGTACTCGACCCAGCACTAGTATTAGCATAGTCGGCCCAGCAGTAGTGTCCACATAGTCTATCCAGCAAAAGTGTTTACATAGACCACCCAGCAGGAGTGTTCATATAGTCGACCCAGCAGGAGTGTCCACATAGTCAACCCAGCTGGAGTGTTCACATAGTCGACCCAGCTGGAGTGTTAAAGTACTCGACCCAGCACTAGTGTTAGCATAGTCGGCCCAGCAGTAGTGTCCACATAGTCGATATAGCAGGAGTGTTTACCTAGTCCACCAAGCAGGAGTGTTCACATAGTCGACCCAGCAGGGGTGTCTACTTATTCAACCCAGCATAAATGTCCACATTGACGACCCAGCAGGAGTGTCCGCACAGTTGACACAGCTGGAGTGTCCCCATCGTCGACCCAGCTGGAGTGACCACTTAGTCGACCCAGCAGAAATGTCCACATAGTCGATCCAGCAGGAGTGTCCACATAGTCGACGCAGCAGGAATGTCCGCATAGTCGACCCAGCAGTATTGTTCATTTAGTCGACCCAGCAGGAGTGTCCACATAGTCGACCCAGCAGGAGTGTTGACATAGTCAGCCCAGCAGGAGTGTCCACATAGTCGACCCAGGAGGAGTGTCCACATAGTCGACCGAGCAGGAATGTCCACATAATCGACCCAGCACGAGTGTCCACATAGTCGACCGTGCAGGAGTGGTCACATAGTCGATATAGCAGAAGGGTCCACATAGTCGACCTAGCAGGAGTGTTCACATAGACGACCCAGCGGTTGTGTCCACATAGTCGACTTTGCTGGAGTGTCCCCATAGTCGACCCTGAAGGGGTGTACACATAGTCGACCCAGCAGTAGTGTTCACATAGTCGAACCAGCAGAAGTGTCCACATTATCGATGAAAAGGAGTATCCACATAATCGACGAGGCATGTCCACATAGTCGACCCAGCAGAAGGGTCCCATAGTCGACCTAGAAGGAGTGTCCACATAGTCGACCCCGCTGGAGTTTTCACTTAGTCGACCCAGCAGGAGTGTTAACATAGTCGACCCAGCAAGAATGCTAACATAGTCGGCCTAGCAGGAGTGTCCGCATACTCGACCCAACAGAAGTGTTCACGTAGTCGACCCCGCTGGAGTTTTCACATAGTCGACCCAGCAGGAGTGTTAACATAGTCGACCCAGCACGAGTGTTAACATAGTAGGCCTAGCAGGAGTGTCCACACAATCGACCCAGCAGGAGTGTTAAGATAGTCGACCCAGCAGGAATGTTAACATAGTCGGCCTAGCATGAGTGTCCACATAGTCGACCCAACAGAAGTGTTCACGTAGTCGACCCAGCAGGAGTGTCCACATAGTCGACCTAGCAGGAGTGTTCACATTGTCGACCCAGCATGAGTGTTCACATAGTCGACCCAGCAGGAGTGTTCACATAGTCGACCCAGCAGGAGAGTCCACATAGTCGACCCAGTAGGAGTGTTCACATAGTTGGCCCAGCAGGAGTGTCCACATAATCGACCCAGAAGGAGTGTCCACATAGCCGATCCAGCAGGAGTGTTCACATAGTCGACCCAGTAGGAGTGTTCACATAGTCTACCCAGAAGTAGTGTCCACATAGTTGAACCAGCAGGAGTGTTCACATAGTCGACCCAGCAGGAGTGTCCATATAGTCGACCCTGCAGGAGTGTTCATATAGTCGACCCAGCAGGAGTGTTCACATAGTCGACCCAGCAGGAGTGTCTACATAGTCGACCCAGCAGGAGTGTTCACATAGTCGACCCAGCAGGAGTGTTCACATAGTCGACCCAGCAGGAGTGTCCACATAATAGACCCAGCAGGAGTGTTCACATAGTCGACCCAGCAGGAATGTTAACATAGTCGGCCACGCAGGAGTGTCCCATAGTTGACCAGCAGGAGTGTTCACATAGTCGACCCAGCAGGAGTGTTCACATAGTCGACCCAGCAGGAGTGTCCACATAGTCGACCAAGAGTGTCCACATAGTCGACCCAGAGTGTCCACATACTCGACCAAGAGTGTCCACATAGTCGACCCAGCAGGAGTGTTAACATAGTCGGCTCAGGAGGAGTGTCCACATGGTCGGCCCAGCAGGAGTGTCCACATAGTCGACCCAGCAGGAGTGTTAACATAGTCGACCCAGCAGGAGTGTAACATAGTCGACCCAGCAGGAGTGTCCACATAGTCGACCCAGCAGGAGTGTTCACATAGTCGACCCAGCAGGAGTGTTAACATAGTCGACCCAGCAGGAGTGTTAACATAGTCGACCCAGCAGGAGTGTTCACATAGTCGACCCAGCAGGAGTGTCCACATAGTCGACCCAGCAGGAGTGTAAACGTATTCGACCCAGCAGAGTGTTAACATAGTCGACCGAGCAGGAGTGTCCACATAGTCGACCCAGCAGGAGTGTTCACATAGTCGACCAGGAGAAGTGTTCACATAGTCAACCTAGCAGGAGTGTCTCCATAGTCGACCCAGCAGGAGTGTCCACATAGTCGACCCAGCAGGAGTGTCACATAGTCGACCCAGCAGGAGTGTCCACATAGTCGACTCAGCAGGAGTGTTCACATAGTCGACCCAGCAGGAGTGTTCACATAGTCGACCCAGCAGGAGTGTTCACATAGTCGACCAGCAGGAGTGTCCACATAGTCGACCCAGCAGGAGTGTTCACATAGTCGACCCAGCAGGAGTGTTCACATAGTCGACCCAGCAGGAGTGTTCACATAGTCGACCCAGCAGGAGTGTTAACATAGTCGACCCAGCAGGAGTGTCCACATAATCGACCCAGCAGGAGTGTTAACATAGTCGACCCAGCAGAAGTGTCCACATAGTCGGCCCAGCAGGAGTGTTCACATAGTCGACCCAGCAGGAGAGTTCAACAGTCGACCCAGCAGGAGTGTCCACATAGTTGACCCAGCAGGAGTGTCCACATAATCGACCCAGCAGGAGTGTCCACATAGTCGACCCAGCAGAGTGTTCACATAGTTGACCCAGCAGGAGTGTCCACATAGTCGACCCAGCAGGAGTGTCCACATAGTCGACCCAGCAGGAGTGTTCACATAGTCGACCCAGCAGGAGTGTTCACATAGTCGACCCAGCAGTAGTGTCCACATAGTCGAACCAGCAGAAGTGTCCACATAGTCGACCCAGCAGAAGTGTTCACATAGTCGATCCAGCAGGAGTGTTCACATAGTTGACCCAGCAGGAGTGTTAACATAGTCGGCCCAGCAGGAGTGTCCACATAATCGACCCAGCAGGAGTGTTAACATAGTCGACCCAGCAGGAATGTTAACATAGTCGGCCCAGCAGGAGTGTTCACATAGTCGACCAGCAGGAGTGTGCACATAATCGACCCAGCAGGAGTGTTACATAGTCGACTCAGCAGAGTGTTAACATAGTCGACCAGCAGGAGTGTCCACATAGTCGACCCAGCAGGAGTGTTAACATAGTCGACCAGCAGGAGTGTTCACATAGTCGACCCAGCAGGAGTGTTCACATAGTCGACCCAGCAGGAGTGTCCACATAGTCGACCCAGCAGGAGTGTCACATAGTCGACCCAGCAGGAGTGTCCACATAGTCGAGCCAGCAGGAGTGTTCACATAGTCGACCCAGCAGGAGTGTTCACATAGTCGAACCAGCAGGAGTGTTCACATAGTCGACCCAGCAGGAGTGTCCACATAGTCGACCCAGCAGGAGTGTTCACATAGTCGACCCAGCATGAGTGTTCACATAGTCGACCCAGCAGGAGTGTCCACATAGTCGACCCAGCAGGAGTGTTCACATAGTGGCCCAGCAGGAGTGTCCACATATCGACCAGCTGGAGAGTTAACATAGTCGACCCAGCAAGAGTGTTCACATAGTCGGCCCAGCAGGAGTGTTCACATAGTCGACCCAGCAGGAGTGTCCACATAGTCGACCCAGCAGGAGTGTTAACATAGTCGACCCAGCAGGAGTGTCCACATAGTCGACCCAGCAGGAGTGTTAACATAGTCGACCAGCAGGAGTGTTCACATAGTCGACCCAGCAGGAGTGTCCACATAGTCGACCCAGCAGGAGTGTCCACATAGTCGACGCAGCAGGAGTGTTCACATAGTCGACCTAGCAGGAGTGTTAACATAGTCGACCCAGCAGGAATGTTAATGTGTTCGGTGCAGGAGTGTCCACATAGTCGACCCAGCAGGAGTGTTCACATAGAGACCCAGCAGGAGTGTTCACATAGTCGACCCAGCAGGAGTGTTAACATAGTCGACCCAGCAGGAGTGTTAACATAGTCGGCCCAGCAGGAGTGTCCACATAGTCGACCCAGCAGGAGTGTTCACATAGTCGACCCAGCAGGAGTGTCCACATAGTCGACCCAGCAGGAGTGTTCACATAGTCGACCCAGCAGGAGTGTCTACGTAGTCGACCCAGCAGAAATGTCCACATTGTCGACCCAGCAGGAGTGTCTGCATAGTTGACCCAGCAGAAGTGTCCACATAGTCGACCCAGCAGGAGTGTCCACATAGTCGACCAGCAGGAGTGTTCTCATAGTCGACCCAGCAGGAGTGTTCACATAGTCGACCCAGCAGGAGTGTTAACATAGTCGACCCAGCAGGAGTGTTAACATAGTCGGCCCAGCAGGAGTGTCCACATAGTCGACCAGCAGGAGTGTTCACATAGTCGACCCAGCAGGAGTGTCCACATAGTCGACCCAGCAGGAGTGTTCACATAGTCGACCCAGCAGGAGTGTCCACATAGTCGACCCAGCAGAAGTGTCCACATAGTCGACCCAGCAGGAGTGTCCACATAGTCGACCCAGCAGGAATGTCCACATAGTCGACCCAGCAGGAGTGTCCACATAGTCGACCAAGAGTGTCCACATAGTCGACCCAGCAGTAGTGTCCACATAGTCGACCCAGCAGGAGTGTCCACATAGTCGACCCAGCAGGAGTGTTCACATAGTCGGCCGAGCAGGAGTGTCTACATAGTCGACCCAGCAGGAGTGTCCACATAGTCGACCCAGCAGGAGTGTTCACATAGTCGACCCAGCAGGAGTGTCCACATAGTCGACCCAGCAGGAGTGTTAACATAGTCGGCCCAGCAGGAGTGTCCACATAATCGACCCAGCAGGAGTGTTAACATAGTCGACCCAGCAGGAATGTTAACATAGTCGACCAGCAGGAGTGTCCACATAGTCGGACCAGCAGGAGTGTCCACGTAGTCGACCCAGCAGAAGTGTTAACATAGCCTGCCCAGCAGGAGTGTTCACATAGTCGACCCAGCAGGAGTGTTAACATAGTCGGCCCAGCAGGAGTGTCCACATAGTCGACCTAGAAGGAGTGTCCACATAGTCGACCCAGCAGGAGTGTTCACATAGTCGACCCAGCAGGAGTGTTCACATAGTCGACCCAGCAGTAGTGTCCACATAGTCGACCCAGCAGGAGTGTTCACATAGTCGACCCAGCAGGAGTGTCCACATAGTCGACCCAGCAGGAGTGTTCACATAGTCGACCCAGCAGGAGTGTCCACATAGTCGACCCAGCAGGAGTGTTCACATAGTCGACCCAGCAGGAGTGTCCACATAGTCGACCCAGTGGGAGTGTTAACATAGTTGGACCAGCAGGATTGTCCACATAATCGACCCAGCAGGAGTGTTAACATAGTCGACCCAGCAGGAGTGTTAACATAGTTGGCCCAGCAGGAGTGTCCACATAGTCGACCCAGCAGGAGTGTTAACATAGTCGACCCAGCAGGAGTGTTAACATAGTCGGCCCAGCAGGAGTGTCCTCATAGTCGACCCAGCAGGAGTGTTCACATAGTCGACCCAGCAGGAGTGTCCACATAGTCGACCCAGCAGGAGTGTTCACATAGTCGACCCAGCAGGAGTGTTCACATAGTCGACCCAGCAGGAGTGTTCACATAGTCGACCCAGCAGTAGTGTCCACATAGTCGACCCAGCAGGAGTGTTCACATAGTCGACCCAGCAGGAGTGTCTACGTAGTCGACCCAGCAGGAGTGTCCACATAGTCGACCCAGCAGGAGTGTTCACATAGTCGACCCAGCAGGAGTGTTAACATAGTCGGCCCAGCAGGAGTGTCCACATAGTCGATCCAGCAGGAGTGTTCACATAGTCGACCCAGCAGGAGTGTCCACATAGTCGACCCAGCAGGAGTGTTCACATAGTCGACCCAGCAGGAGTGTCTACGTAGTCGACCCAGCAGAAATGTCCACATTGACGACCCAGCAGGAGTGTCCACATAGTCGACCCAGCAGGAATGTCCACATAGTCGACCCAGCAGGAGTGTCCACATAGTCGACCCAGCAGGAGTGTCCACATAGTCGACCCAGCAGTATTGTTCATTTACTCGACCCAGCAGGAGTGTCCACATAGTCGACCCAGCAGGAGTGTTGACATAGTCGGCCCAGCAAGAGTGTCCACATAGTCGACCCAGCAGGAGTGTCCACATAGTCGACCCAGCAGGAGTGTTCACATAGTCGACCCAGCAGGAGTGTCCACATAGTCGACCCAGCAGGAGTGTTCACATAGTCGACCAGCAGGAGTGTCCACATAGTCGACCCAGCAGGAGTGTTCACATAGTCGACCCAGCAGGAGTGTTAACATAGTTGGCCCAGCAGGAGTGTCCACATAATCGACCCAGCAGGAGTGTTAACATAGTCGACCCAGCAGGAATGTTAACATAGTCGGCCCAGCAGGAGTGTCCACATAGTCGACCCAGCAGGAGTGTCCACAGTCGACCCAGCAGGAGTGTTCACATAGTCGGCCCAGCAGGAGTGTCCACATAGTCGACCCAGAAGGAGTGTCCACATAGTCGACCCAGCAGGAGTGTTAACATAGTTGGCCCAGCAGGAGTGTCCACATAGTCGACCCAGCAGGAGTGTCCACATAGTCGACCCAGCAGAAGTGTTCACATAGTCGACCCAGCAGGAGTGTTCACATAGTCTACCCAGCAGGAGTGTCCACATAGTCGACCTAGCAGGAGTGTTCACATAGTCGACCCAGCATGAGTGTTCACATAGTCGACCCAGCAGGAGTGTTCACATAGTCGACCCAGCAGGAGTGTTAACATAGTTGGCCCAGCAGGAGTGTCCACATAGTCGACCCAGCAGGAGTGTTAACATAGTCGACCCAGCAGGAATGTTAACATAGTCGGCCCAGCAGGAGTGTCCACATAGTCGACCCAGCAGGAGTGTGCACATAATCGACCCATCAGGAGTGTTAAAGTAGTCGACCCAGCAGGAGTGTTAACATAGTTGGCCCAGCAGGAGTGTCCACATAATCGACCCAGCAGGAGTGTTAACATAGTCGACCAGCAGGAATGTTCACATAGTCGACCCAGCAGGAGTGTTCACATAGTCGACCCAGCAGGAGTGTCCACATAGTCGACCCAGCAGGAGTGTCACATAGTCGACCCAGCAGGAGTGTCCACATAGTCGACTCAGCAGGAGTGTTCACATAGTCGACCCAGCAGGAGTGTTCACATAGTCGAACCAGCAGGAGTGTTCACATAGTCGACCCAGCAGGAGTGTCCACATAGTCGACCCAGCAGGAGTGTTCACATAGTCGACCCAGCAGGAGTGTTCACATAGTCGACCCAGCAGGAGTGTTCACATAGTCGACCCAGCAGGAGTGTTAACATAGTCGGCCCAGCAGGAGTGTCCACATAGTCGACCAGCAGGAGTGTTAACATAGTCGACCCAGCAGAAGTGTTAACATAGTCGGCCCAGCAGGAGTGTTCACATAGTCGACCCAGCAGGAGTGTCCACATAGTCGACCCAGCAGGAGTGTTAACATAGTTGGCCCAGCAGGAGTGTCCACATAGTCGACCCAGCAGGAGTGTTAACATAGTCGACACAGCAGGAATGTTAACATAGTCGACCCAGCAGGAGTGTCCACATAGTCGACCCAGCAGGAGTGTCCACATAGTCGACCCAGCAGGAGTGTTCACATAGTCGACCTAGCAGGAGTGTTCACATAGTCGACCCAGCAGGAGTGTTAATGTCGTGCAGGAGTGTCCACATAGTCGACCCAGCAGGAGTGTTCACATAGTCGACCCAGCAGGAGTGTTCACATAGTCGACCCAGCAGGAGTGTTAACATAGTCGACCCAGCAGGAGTGTTAACATAGTCGGCCCAGCAGGAGTGTCCACATAGTCGACCCAGCAGGAGTGTCACATAGTCGACCCAGCAGGAGTGTCCACATAGTCGACCTAGCAGGAGTGTTCACATAGTCGACCCAGCAGGAGTGTCCACGTAGTCGACCCAGCAAGAGTGTCCACATAGTCGACCAAGCAGGAGTGTCCACATAGTCGACCCAGCAGGAGTGTCCACATAGTCGACCCAGCAGGAGTGTCCACATAGTCGACCAGCAGGAGTGTTCACATAGTCGACCAGCAGGAGTGTTCACATAGTCGACCCAGCAGGAGTGTTAACATAGTCGACCCAGCAGGAGTGTTAACATAGTCGGCCCAGCAGGAGTGTCCACATAGTCGACCAGCAGGAGTGTTCACATAGTCGACCCAGCAGGAGTGTCCACATAGTCGAACCAGCAGGAGTGTTCACATAGTCGACCCAGCAGGAGTGTCCACATAGTCGACCCAGCAGAAGTGTCCACATTGTCGACCCAGCAGGAGTGTGCACAAATTTGACCCAGCAGGAATGTCCACATAGTCGACCCAAGAGGAGTGTCCACATAGTCGACCCAGCAGGAGTGTCCACATAGTCGACCCAGCAGGAGTGTTACATAGTCGACCCAGCAGGAGTGTCCACATAGTCGACCCAGCAGGAGTGTTCACATAGTCGACCCAGCAGGAGTGTTCACATAGTCGACCCAGCAGGAGTGTCCACATAGTCGACCCAGCAGGAGTGTTCACATAGTCGACCCAGCAGGAGTGTCCACATAGTCGACCCAGCAGGAGTGTTCACATAGTCGACCAGCAGGAGTGTCCACATAGTCGACCCAGCAGGAGTGTTAACATAGTCGACCCAGCAGGAGTGTTAACATAGTCGACCCAGCAGGAGTGTCACATAGTTGGCCCAGCAGGAGTGTCCACATAATCGACCAAGCAGGAGTGTTAACATAGTCGACCCAGCAGGAGTGTTCACATAGTCGACCCAGCAGGAGTGTTCACATAGTCGGCCCAGCAGGAGTGTCCACATAGTCGACCAGCAGGAGTGTCCACATAGTTGACCCAGCAGGAGTGTTCACATAGTCGACCCAGTAGGAGTGTTCACATAGTCGACCCAGCAGGAGTGTCCACATAGTCGACCCAGCAGGAGTGTTCACATAGTCGACCCAGCAGGAGTGTCCACATAGTCGACCCAGCAGGAGTGTTCACATAGTCGACCCAGCAGGAGTGTCCACATAGTCGACCCAGCAGGAGTGTTCACATAGTCGACCCAGCAGGAGTGTCCACATAGTCGACCCAGCTGGAGTGTTAACATAGTTGGACCAGCAGGAGTGTCCACATAATCGACCCAGCAGGAGTGTTAACATAGTCGACCCAGCAGGAGTGTTAACATAGTCGGCCCAGCAGGAGTGTCCACATAGTCGACCCAGCAGGAGTGTTAACATAGTCGACCCAGCAGGAATGTTAACATAGTCGGCCCAGCAGGAGTGTCCTCATAGTCGACCCAGCAGGAGTGTTCACATAGTCGACCCAGCAGGAGTGTCCACATAGTCGACCAGCAGGAGTGTTCACATAGTCGACCCAGCAGGAGTGTTCACATAGTCGACCCAGCAGGAGTGTTCACATAGTCGACCCAGCAGGAGTGTCCACATAGTCGACCCAGCAGGAGTGTTCACATAGTCGACCCAGCAGGAGTGTCACATAGTCGACCCAGCAAGAGTGTCCACATAGTCGACCCAGCAGGAGTGTTCACATAGTCGACCCAGCAGGAGTGTTAACATAGTCGGCCCAGCAGGAGTGTCCACATAGTCGACCCAGCAGGAGTGTTCACATAGTCGACCCAGCAGGAGTGTCCACATAGTCGACCTAGCAGGAGTGTTCACATAGTCGACCCAGCAGGAGTGTCTACGTAGTCGACCCAGCAGGAGTGTCCACATAGTCGACCCAGCAGGAGTGTCCACATAGTCGACCCAGCAGAAGTGTCCACATAGTCAACCAGGAGTGTCCACATAGTCGACCCAGCAGGAGTGTCCACATAGTCGACCCAGCAGTAGTGTACATTAGTCGACCCAGCAGGAGTGTCCACATAGTCGACCCAGCAGGAGTGTTCACATAGTCGGCCCAGCAGGAGTGTCACATAGTCGACCCAGCAGGAGTGTCCACATAGTCGACCCAGCAGGAGTGTTCACATAGTCGACCCAGCAGGAGTGTCCACATAGTCGACCCAGCAGGAGTGTTAACATAGTAGGACCAGCAGGAGTGTCCACATAATCGACCCAGCAGGAGTGTTCACATAGTCGACCCAGCAGGAGTGTTAACATAGTCGACACAGCAGGAGTGTCCACATGGTCGGCCCAGCAGGAGTGTCCACATAATCGACCCAGCAGGAGTGTTAACATAGTCGACCCAGCAGGAGTGTTCACATAGTCGACCCAGCAGGAGTGTTCACATAGTCGACCCAGCAGGAGTGTTCACATAGTCGACCCAGCAGGAGTGTCCACATAGTCGACCCAGCAGGAGTGTTCACATAGTCGACCCAGCAGGAGTGTCCACATAGTCGACCAGCAGGAGTGTTCACATAGTCGACCCAGCAAGAGTGTCCACATAGTCGACCCAGCAGGAGTGTTCACATAGTCGACCCAGCAGGAGTGTCCACATAGTCGACCCAGCAGGAGTGTTAACATAGTTGGACCAGCAGGAGTGTCCACATAATCGACCCAGCAGGAGTGTTAACATAGTCGACCCAGCAGGAGTGTTAACATAGTCGGCCCAGCAGGAGTGTCCACATAGTCGACCCAGCAGGAGTGTTAACATAGTCGACCCAGCAGGAATGTTAACATAGTCGGCCCAGCAGAAGTGTCCACATAGTCGACCCAGCAGGAGTGTTCACATAGTCGACCCAGCAGGAGTGTCCACATAGTCGACCAGCAGGAGTGTCCACATAGTCGACCCAGCAGGAGTGTTCACATAGTCGACCCAGCAGGAGTGTCACATAGTCGACCCAGCAGTAGTGTCCACATAGTCGACCCAGCAGGAGTGTTCACATAGTCGACCCAGCAGGAGTGTCCACATAGTCGACCCAGCAGGAGTGTCCACATAGTCGACCCAGCAGGAGTGTTCACATAGTCGACCCAGCAGGAGTGTTCACATAGTCGACCCAGCAGGAGTGTTCACATAGTCGACCCAGCAGGAGTGTTCACATAGTCGACCCAGCAGGAGTGTCCACATAATTGTCCCAGCAGGAGAGTTAATGTAGTCGACCCAGCAGGAGTGTCCACATAGTCGACCCAGCAGGAGTGTCCACATAGTCGACAAAGCAGGAGTGTTAACATAGTCGTCCCAGCAGGAGTGATCACATAGTCGACCCAGTAGGAGTGTTAACGTAGTCGACCCAGCAGGAAGTGTCACATAGTTGCCCCAGCAGGAGTGTCCGCATAATCGACAAAGCAGGAGTGTTAACAGTAGTCGACCTAGCAGGAATGTTGACATAGTTGACCCAGCAGGAGTGTTCACATAGTTGGCCCAGCAGGAGTGTCCACATAGTCGACCTAGCAGGAGTGTCCACATAGTCGAACCAGCAGGAGTGTTCACATAGTCGACCCAGTAGGAGTGTTCACATAGTCGACCCAGAAGTAGTGTCCACATAGTCGATCCAGTAGGAGTGTTCACATAGTCGACCCAGCAGGAGTGTCCACATAGTCGACCCAGCAGGAGTGTTCACATAGTCGACCCAGCAGGAGTGTCCACATAATCGACCCAGCAGGAGTGTTAACGTAGTCGACCCAGCATGAGTGTTAACATAGTTGGCCCAGCAGGAGTGTCCACATAATAGACCCAGCAGGAGTGTTAACAAAGTCGAACCAGCAAGGAATGTTAACATAGTCGGCCCAGCTGGGGTGTTAACATAGTCGACCCAGCTGGAGTGTCCACATAGTCGACCCAGCAGGAGTGTACACATAGTCGACCCAGCAGGAGTGTCCATATAGTCGACCCAGCAGGAGTGTCCACATAGTCGACCCAGCAGAGTGTCCACATAGTCGACAAAGCATGAGTGTTAACATAGTCGACCTAGCAGGAATGTTAACATAGTCGGCCCAGCAGGAGTGTGCACATAGTCGACCCAGCACGAGTGTTCATATAATTGACCCAGCAGGAGTGTTCACATAGTCGACCCAGCATGAGTGTGCACATATTTGATCCAGCAAGAGTGTCCATATAATCGACTCAGCAGGAGTGTTAATGTAGTCGACCCATCTGAAGTGTTAACATAGTTGGCCCAGCAGGAGTGTCCACATAATCGACCCAGCTGGAATGTTAACATAGGCGACTGAGCAGGAATGTTATCGTAGTCGACCCAACAGGAGTGTTAACATAGTTGGCCCTGCAGGAGTGTTAACATAGTCGATCCAGCAGGAATGTTCACATAGTCGACCCAGCAGGAGTGTTCACATAGTCGACCCAGCAGGAGTGTCCACATAGTCGACCCAGCAGGAGTGATCACATAGTCGACCCAACAGGAGTGTCCACATAGTCGAGTCAGCAGGTGTGTTCACATAGTCGACCCAGCAGGAGTGTTCACATAGTCGACCCAGCAGGAGTGTTCACATAGTCGACCCAGCAGGAGTGATCACATAATCGACCCAGCAGAGGTGTCCACATAATCGACCCAGCAGGAGTATTATCGTAGTCGACCCAACAGGAGTGTTTACATAGTTGGCCCAGCAGGAGTCTCCACATAATCGACCCAGCAGGAGAGTTAACATAGTCGACCCAGCAGGAATGTTAACATAGTCGGCCCAGCAGGAGTGTCCTCATAGTCGACCCAGCAGGAGTGTTCACATAGTCAACCCAGCAGGAGTGTTAACATAGTCGACCCAGCAGGAGTGTCCACATAGTCGACCCAGCAGGAGTGTTCACATAGGCGACACAGCCGCAGTGTCCACATAGTCGACCCAGCAGGAGTGTTCACATAGTCGACCCAGCAGGACTGTTCACATAGTTGACCCAGCAGGAGCGTCCACATAATCGACTCAATAGGAGTGTTCTGTTACGAACCCCTCCACCGATTGTCTTGATCTACCTACCCAGCACCACGAGCAACGCCATCTAGGGACGAAACACGAGTATGACTCGTCTTAGTTACCACTCCCGGGTTTCCCTTCTCCATATCCTGGTTGTTGCGTCACCTCCTCAAAGTCTTCTTTGTCAGCTCCAATTCGAGGAGAGAGCACTTCACTCTGGGAAGCGACCACAGGATCACCTATCCTGGAAACCTACGGCACAGTGACTACCTATCGTCTTCTACAATACTCAGCCTTACTCGTCAGCCAACTCAGCTCCTCACTTAAGTATTTGTAATCTTGTATTGCCTCTCCCACCTCCACCTTGCTTCACTATTGTTTTATGTTTTATTAATATGTATATACTGTTCATGTTTAGGTTAAGTTTGGTTAAGGGTAGTTTATAAGCTGAATATTTTGATAAGGAATTTATGGTACTATATTATATACAACAAAAGCTCTCATCCTTTGTCTACCCTTTTATAGTCCGATTGTCTTTGTTTTTTTTTTGTTGTTACCTGTTGGGATCTGGGTAGACGTATAACTATATTCTAAATCCCCAACTCGTAACAGTTCACATAGTCAACCCAGCAGGAGTGTTAACATAGTAGGCCGAGCAAGAGTGTCCACATAGTCAACCCAGCAGGAGTGTTCACATAGTCGACCCAGCAGGAGTGTTCACATAGTCGACTATGTAGGAGTGGTCACATAGTTGATGCAGCAGAAGGGTCCACATAGTCGACCTAGCAGGAGTGTTCACATAGTCGACCCAACGGTAGTGTCCACATAGTCGACTCTGCTGGAGTGTCCACATAGTAGACCTAGCAGGAGTGTTCACATAGTCAACCCAGCAGGAGTGTTAACATAGTCGACCCAGCAAGAGTGTCCATATAGTCGACCCAGCAGGAGTGTTCACATAGTCGACACAGCAGCAGTGTCCACATAGTCGACCTAGCAGGAGTGTTTACATAGTCGACCCAGCAGGGGTGTTCACATAGTTGGCCCAGCAGGAGTGACCTAGAAGGGGTGTCCACATAGTCGATCAAATGGAATATCAACATAATCGAACAGGCGTGTCCACATAGTCGATCCAGCAGAAGGGTCCACATAGTCGGCCCAACAGGAGTGTCCTCATAGTCGACCAAGCAGGAGTGTTCAAATAGTCGACCCAGCAGTAGTGTCCACATAGTCGACCCAGCAGGAGTGTTCGCATAATTGACCAAGCAGGAGTCTTCATATAGTCGACCCAGCAGGAGTGGTCACATCGTCGACCCAGCAGGAGTGTTAACGTACTCGACCCAGCACTAGTGTTAGCATAGTCGGCCCAGCAGTAGTGTCCACATAGTTGATCCAGCAGAAGTGCTTACATAGTCCACCGAGCAGGAATGTTCATATAGTCGACCCAGCAGGAGTGTCCACGTAGCCAACCCAGCTGGAGTGTTCACATAGTCGACCCAGCTGGAGTGTTAACGTACTCGACCCAGCACTAGTGTTAGCATAGTCGGCCCAGCAGTAGTGTCCACATAGTCGATCCAGCAGGAGTGTTTACATAGTCGACCCAGCAGTAGTGTTCACAAAGTCGAACCAGTAGATGTGTCCACATAGTCGATCAAAAGGAGTATCCACATAATCGACCAGGCGTGTCCACATAGTCGACCCAGCAGAAGGGTCCACATAGTCGACCTAGCGGTTGTGTCCACATAGTCGACCCCGCTGGAGTTGTCACATAGTCGACCCAGCAGGAGTGTCCACATAGTCGACCAAGCAGAAATGGTGCATATAGTCGACCCAGCAGGAGTGTCCACATAATCGAAACATCAGGAGTGTTCACATAGCCGACCCAGCAGGGGTGTCCACATAGTCGACCCAGCAGAATTGTCCACATAGTCGATCCAGCAGGAGTGTCCTCATAGTCGACCCAGCATGAGTGTTCACATAGTCTACCCAGCAGGAGTATCCACATAATCGACCCAGCAGGAGTGTTAACGTAGTCGACCCAGCATGAGTGTTCACATAGTCGACCCAGAAGGAGTGTCCACATAGTCGACCCCGCTGGACTGTTCTTATAGTCAACCCAGCAGAAATGTGCACAAAGTCGACCCAGCAGGAGTGTCCACATAGTCGACCCCCAGTAGTGTCCACATAGTCGACCAGAAGTGTCCATATAGTCAACCAGGAGTGTCCATATAGTCGACCCAGCAGGAGTGTTCACATAATCGACCAGGTGTGCCCACATAGCTGACCAAAAGGAGTGTCCACATAGTCGACCCAGCAGGAGTGTTAACATAGTCGATCCAGCAGGAATGTTCACATAGTCGGCCCAGCACGAGTGTGCTCATAGTTGACTCAGTAGGATTGTGCACATAATCGACCCATCAGGAGTGTTAATGTAGTTGGCCCAGCAGGAGTGTCCACATAATCGACCCAGCAGCAATGTTTACATAGTCGACCCATCAGGAGTGTTCACATAGTTGACCCAACAGGAGTGTCTGCATAGTCGAATCAGCAGGAGTGTTCATGTAGTCGACCCAGCAGGAGTGTTCACATAGTCGAACCAGCAGGAATGTTCACATACATGACCCAGCAGGAGTGTTCACATAGTCGACCCTTCAGGAGTGTCCACATAGTCGACCCAGAGGGAATGATCACATAGTTGACCCAACAGGAGTGTCTGCATAGTCGAATCAGCAGGAGTGTTCATGTAGTCGACCCAGCAGGAGTGTTCACATCGTCGAACCAGCAGGAGTGTTCACATAGTCCACCCAGCCGGAGTGTTCACATAATCGACCCAGCAGAAGTGTCCACATAATCGACCCAGCAGGAGTATTATCGTAGTCGACCCAACAGGAGTGTTAACATAGTTGGCCCAGCAGGAGTTTCCACATAATCGACCCAGCAGGAGAGTTAACATAGTCGACCCAGCAGGAATGTTAATATAGTCGGCCCAGCAGGAGTGTCCACATAGTCGACCCAGCAGGAGTGTCCACCTAGTCGACCTAGCAGGAGTGTTCACATAGTCGACCCAGCAGGACTGTTCACATAGTTGACCCAGCAGGAGTGTCCACATAATCGACCCAATAGGAGTGTTCACATAGTCAACCCAGCAGGAGTGTTAACATAGTCGGCCGAGCAGGAGTGTCCACATAGTCAACCCAGCAGGAGTGTTCACATATTCGACCCAGCAGAAGTGTCTACATAGTCGACCCAGCAGGAGCTTCCACATAATTGACCCAGCAGGAGTGTCCACAGTGTCGACCCAGCAGGGGTGTTCACATAGTCGACCATGTAGGAATGGTCACATAGTTGATGCAGCAGAAGGGTCCACATAGTCGACCTAGCAGGAGTGTTCACATAGTCGACCCAACGGTAGTGTCCACATCGTCGACTCTGCTGAAGTGTCCACATAGTAGACCTAGCAGGAGTGTTCGCATAGTCAACCCAGCAGGAGTGTGCACATAGTCGACCCAGCAGGAGTGTCCATATAGTCGACCCAGCAGGAGTGTTCACATAGTCGACACAGCAGCAGTGTCCACATAGTCGACCCAGCAAGAGTGTTCACATAGTCGACCAGGAGGACTGTTCACATAGTTGGCCCAACAGGAGTGTCCTCATAGTCGACCAAGCAGGAGTGTTCACATAGTCGACCCAGCAGTAGTGTCCACATAGTCGACCCAGCAGGAGTGTTCTCATAATTGACCAAGCAGGAGTCTTCACATAGTCGACCCAGCAGGAGTGGTCACATAGTCGACCCAGCAGGAGTGTCCACATATTCGACCCAGCAGGAGTGTTAACGTACTCGACCCAGCACTAGTGTTAGCATAGTCGGCCCAGCAGTAGTGTCCACATAGTCGATCCACCAGAAGTGTTTACATAGTCCACCCAGCAGGAGTGTTCGTATAGTCGACCCAGTAGGAGTGTCCACATAGTCAACCCAGGTGGAGTGTTCACATAGTCGACCCAGCTGGAGTGTTAACGTACTCGACCCAGCACTAGTGTTAGCATAGTCGGCCCAGCAGTAGTGTCCACATAGTCGATCCAGCAGGAGTGTTTACATAGTCCTCCCATCAGTATTGTTCATTTAGTCGACCCAGCAGGAGTGTCCACATAGTCGACCCAGCAGGAGTGTTGACATAGTCAGCCCAGCAGGAGTGTCCACATAGTCGACCCAGGAGGAGGGCTTACATAGTCGACCCAGCAGGAGTGTCCACATAGTCGACCGAGCAGGAATGTCCACATAATCGACCCAGCACGAGTGTCCACATAGTCGACCGTGCAGGAGTGGTCACATAGTCGATATAGCAAAAGGGTCCACATAGTCGACCTAGCAGGAATATTCACATAATCGACCCAGCGGTTGTGTCCACATAATCGACTGTGCTGGAGTGTCCACATAGTCGACCCTGAAGGGGTGTACACATAGTCGACCCAGCAGTAGTGTTCACATAGTCGAACCAGCAGAAGTGTCCACATAATCGATCAAAAGGAGTATCCACATAATCGACGGGGCATGTCCACATAGTCGACACAGCAGAAGGGTCCACATAGTCGACCTAGAAGGAGTGTCCACATAGTCGACCCCGCTGGAGTTTTCACATAGTCGACCCAGCAGGAGTGTCCACAAAGTCGACCCAGAAGAAATGGTGCATATAGTCGACCCAGCAGGAGTGTCCACATAATTGAAACCTCAGGAGTGTTCACATAGCCGACCTAGCAGGGGTGTCCACATAGTCGACCCAGCAGGAGTGTCCACATAGTCGATCCAGCAGGAGTGTCCTCATAGTCGACCCAGCATGAGTGTTCACATAGTCTACCCAGCAGGAGTATCCACATAATCGACCCAGCAGGAGTGTTAACTTAGTCGACACCTGCATGAGTGTTCACATAGTCGACCCAGAAGGAGTGTCCACATAGTCGACCCCGCTGGACTGTTCTTATAGTCGACCCAGCAGGAGTGTGCACAAAGTCGACCCAGCAGGAGTGTCCACATAGTCGACCCAGCAGGAGTGTCCACATAGTCGACCCAGCAGGAGTGTCCACATAGTCGACCCAGCAGAGGTGTCCACATAGTCGACCCAGCAGGAGTGTTAACATAGTCGGACTAACAAGAGTGTCCACATTTTCGACCCAGCAGGAGTGTTCACGTATTCGACCCAGCAGGAGTGTCCACATAGTTGACCTAGCAGGTATGTTCACGACTATGATCATAACTACCACGACTCTAATTATAACAACCACGACCATGATTATAACAAACACGATTATGATTATAACAACCACGACCCTGATTATAACAACCACGACTATGATTATATCAATCACGACCATGATTATAGCAACCACGACTATGATGAATACCCCTAATATACTCTAAGAAATGGTTTATTAATATGAAATCAAGGTAAGGAAAAGATGTCATTAACATACAACTATAAGGTTCAACCCTTGGCTTTACTCAACTGCAATTCACTCAGATACTGTACTCTTACTATTTCTTACAACACTGCTGGAGGTACCTTACATTAACAGTTAAGACAAACTCACATATGATACCTTCCTTCCACCAGCGTAAATAATAAGACTCATTGAAAACTAACATCTTCGCGCGGAAAGAACACTGATGGTCGGTCAGTCATGTGAGATGGGCCTAAAACTGACTAACGTAGATGATGACTATGATGTCTTAACACAGGTCATGACTTAAGCAGATGGTGACTAATATAACCAGAATCATAGTCACTTCTCTTCATAATATAATTTATCTCGCAATGATCATCTGTGATTCATAATGTTTTTTTTTATGATTTTACCCTCTCCTTATGGCGAATATTTCTTTAACTAATTATTCTAACCTTTATTCTATTCCTTCCTATAGTATACTAGATACTTACAGTACCTAATAACCACGGCCATGATTATAACAACCAGGACCATGATTTTAACAACCACGACCATGATTATAACAACCACAACTATGATTATAACACCTACGACTTTGATTATAACAACCACTACTATAATTATAACAACCACGACCATGATTATAACAACCACGACCATGATTATAACAACCACGACTATGATTATAACAACCACAACCATGATTATAACACCTACGACTATGATCATAACAACCACGACTATAATTATAACAACCACGACCATGATTATAATAACCGCGACCATGATTATAACAACCACGACTATGATTATAACAACCACGACTATGATTATAACAACCACGACCATGATTATAACAACCACGACCACGATTATAACAACCACGACTATGATCATAACAACCACGACTATGATCATAACAACCACGACTATAATTATAAACACCACGACCATGATTATCACAACAATGACTATGATTATAACAACCACGACCATGATCATAACAACCACGACCATGATTATAAAAACCACGACTATGATTATAACAACCACGACTATGATTATAACAACCACGACCATGATTATAACAACCACAACCATGATTATAACACCTACGACTATGATCATAACAACCACGACTATAATTATAACAACCACGACCATGATTATAACAACCGCGACCTTGGTTATAACAACCACGACTATGATTATAACAACCACGACCATGATTATAACAACCACGATTATGATTATAACAACCACGACCCTGATTATAACAACCATGACTATGATTATATCAATCACGACCATGATTATAACAACCACGACCATGATTATAACAACCACGACTATGATTATAACAACCACGACCATGATTATACAACCACGACCATGATTATAACAACCACGACCATGATTATAAAATCCACGACTATGATTATAACAACCACGACCATGATTATAACAACCACGATTATGATTATAACAACCACGACCCTGATTATAACAACCATGACTATGATTATATCAATCACGACCATGATTATAACAACCACGACTATGATGGATACCCCTAATATACTCTAAGACGGGTTCTCAACGAGGCGGGAATTCCCCCCAGGGGGGGAATTCAGGTTTTCAGGGGGGGGGGGGGGGGGGGGAAACTGATTCGGGAGCAAGAGATATGTTCGATGAGAAATCAATCACAGAATTTTGGCCCTTGATGTGCGATTCCTACCCAAAAGTGGCAGAAAGAGCTATCCGTGCATTGTTTCCGTTTGTGTCGACATATCTTTGTGAGTCAGGCTTTTCAACTCTGTTGCAAATTAAAACGAAGCAACGTAGTAGATTAGAGGTAGAAAATGACCTGCGTTGTGCCCTTTCAAGCACTCCTCTGCGTATCCCAGAATTGGCGAAGAAAAAACAATCACAGGTTTCTCATTGACTGTAATCTTCATCTGAATAAAATTAATTACAAATTTACAATATCCTGGTATTCTATTGAACTTTTTGTTTATTGCATTATGCTTCAGTTTGGTCTGTTAAGTAATTCATTATAAATATAAAAAAAAACTATTTTACTTTTATTCAGGTTTTATAAATTCATCAACATTTTCAATTGGCATTTAATTTGTAAAACTCCACTATAAAAATAATCCATGTAAAATTGTAAATGTATATGTACTAATATGGAAAAAATAAAGGATTTTCAGTATTATATGCATATTATTTCGAATACACTTTTTGAGGCAGACAATCTTGGAAAGGAGGGGGGAATGACATTCTGACATATGGTGAAAGGGGTGCATGAGGCAAACAAGGTTGAGAACCACTGCTCTAAGAAATGGTTTAATAATTGTATGTATATTATGTATGCTGCATGTATATTATGTATGTGCTCCATTTATATACATATTTATTCAGCTAGCTCAGCGTGTGGCAATGTATTTACCATGTCCCACAAGCTTAATGAATGTGCCTGGCGACATATGGAAGCTGCTAATGTATCACTTGCCATATGTCGCCTAAAGGCTAGTTGACCCCCAGACAGAGTGAGGAGCGCCACCTCCCTTGTGTATCTGTTTATCCAGTAAATAAACCTACGAAAACTCTACAGGTGTTTGTGTTCGCTCCTGTAGATAGAACTTGATACCAGAACACATGCATGGTGCAGTGTGTCATTATACTGGACCATTATACAAGTGAAGTGTAAAGTTTGTGGCAAGACCGGCTTATGGACCCCTGCTCTGTGTCAACCACCGCTAATGGGCGTCTCTTCAAAGAATTTATAGCAACTTTGAGCAGTGTCAGTGACAGTGATTTTCTGTGAAGTGTATAGTGCATTGTGTGTTTAGTGCCATAACTGTGTGACCTTGTTCTAAAGGATTCCCAAGGTAAAAGGCATGTTCTGGGCATTTGTGAGGAGTAGAGTTGAGTGCACCCTCCTCTCGACCGCGTCCAGAGGGTAACTGACTGACTGCGAGTCGCCCCCTCCACCCCCTCACAGCAAGATACTGCCTGAGACGCGCACACACACACACACACGTACGAACACACTGACTGCGGCCATTCCTTTATATATATATTTTATATATATAATCTACTTATCTGTGCATTTAATTAATTTTTTTGTCTCAGATCTTGTTGATACGACGGGCTGACTGGTCAACACTGATTTAAGACACAGTACACAGAGTAAGTTATTATGTCTCGTGCCTTACGCAGTCGTGGAGCCAACGCCTGGATGAGTCAGTCAGATGACAGCTCGGCAGAGATGGATGACCAGGCTGAACAGGACGCTCCAGCTCCCACCACATCGCGCAGCCCTTCACCTCGATCTTCAGCGTTGTCTTCAGAGATAATTGCTTTAATGAAGTTTATGAGGGATGAAAGGCGTCACGACTTTGCTAAAAGACGTGTGGAGGACGAAGAAAGAAGGCAAGCAGAGGCAGAGAGAGACCACCAACGGAGATTGGAAGACAGTGCACGGTTTGAAGCTTTGATATCTCGCCTCACTGTTAACCAAGCCCCTGGCTCTAACACTGCCTCGGTATCGACTGGTTCGGATGCCTCATCAACGCTTTCTTCAAGCCCCCCAGCCCCACCTAAAGCGGCCGCTCAAACACCGCCCATCTTGAAGCCTGATGTGAATTTCCAGACTTTTCGTGAATGGCGGCGACGGTGGACTGATTATGCTACAATGGTGGATCTCCAGAGTTTGTCACAGCCTAAACAACTTATTCAGCTGCGTATGTGCCTGTCCTTGGAAACTCAGCGTGTCTTGGAACATACGTTGCAGGTACCTCCGACCTCTTCGTTGTCTGTAGAGGAGGTACTGGATATTCTACAACGGCACATCAAAGGGCAGCGGAATGAAGCTCTACGCAGGAGGGAATTGTTTAGCTGCAGACAGATGGAGGGCGAGACTTTTGATGCCTTTTATGTACGACTCAAGAGAGCCTCGGAAGAGGTAGATATATGCCCAGGTAACCACCAGCAGTGCGAGGAGACCCAGTTGAAGCAGGTGATCCTGATGGGTGTTAAGGACGAGGAGCTTGTCCAACGCCTCACCTCCCTCGACTCTTCCTCTTCTCTTAAGGATGTGTTGACGATATGTCGCTCCTATGAGGCTGCCAGGTGTGCCACCTCTGCCATCCGAGCTCCCCCTACAGCTGTACGCGCTGTGTCCCGGTACAAGAAGGACAAGAAGTCTACTCCAACGCCTTCGCCCACCATGCCCACGCCCGGCTCCTTTTGTAACAACTGTGGTAAGCAGCACGGAACACAGGTGTGTCCAGCTGCTGAGTCTACCTGCAACAGTTGTGACCGTAAGGGCCACTGGTCACTCACAGTACGGTGCCCAGCCAAACGCGTCCAGTGCAATGTGTGCGGTCGTCTGGGCCACTACGACAAGTGTTGCCCTACCAACAAACCCAAGGGACAGCGTCGGCGGAAGCTTCAGCGCCCTTCCACCAGTGAGGGCCGCCTACAGTCTTCCAATCAGAAGCATGACGACCCTGGACAACGCTCGAGCCATATTAGGAAGGTGTGCTCCCCTTCGCGTCCCAGGACCAAAGTTCCCCAGCACATCAGCGTCATCGTGACCTATGGCAGTGTGTCATCCCGTCTTCAGATGTTGCCCGACACCGGCGCTGATGCTACAGTCATCGGTCCCCAGCATTTGCAATGCTTGGGGCTCTCTCCAAGTGATCTAGGACCGCCCCCCAAGGATCTCCGCTTCACGGCAGATGGTTCACAGATGGCCCCAGCCCTAGGTTCACTCCAAGCACAGGTCACCTTTGGCAACAGGTCGTGTCAAGCCTGGATTGATGTGCATAATGGTGTCCCGACTCCTTTGCTGTCCTACAGACATTGTCAAGAGTTGGCCATCATCTCCCAGGGCTTCCCCAAACCTATTCTCGAGGTAAAACACGCCAACAGGGTGCACGAAGGGAGCAGCAACTATCCTGCTGTCGCCCTACCCTTACCTCTTGCCAGTGACACCTCTCCTTCGGATGCTCGGAAGTACTTCCTGAAGGAATTCAGCGACGTTCTGGTGACCAAGTCCGCTCTGGAATCCAAGCCTCTCAAGAAGATGGTAGGCCCCCCCCATGAGGATCCACTTGAGGGACTACGCGAAGCCCTTCGCTATCCACACCCCTCGACTGGTTCCCCTGGCCTTCCGCGAGGCGGTCAAAAACGAGCTGGACTCCATGGACGCCCAAGAAATTATTGCACCAGCCGGTGATGACCCGTCTCCATGGTGTCACCCTATGGTAGTCGTCACTGACCTCTCCAAGCTCAACAGCCAGGTGTCTCGTCCTGGGCACCCTTCTCCCATGCCCGTTGCAGCTATACGCAGTGTGAACCCGAAGGCGCACTTCTTCACGACAATGGACGCCCTCAGTGGATACTGGCAGATAGAGCTTGCCGAAGAAGATCGACCACTTACAACTTTCATCACCCTACATGGACGATACAGTTATTGCCGTGGCCCCATGGGATTTGCCGCTACATGAGACGCTTTCTGCCTTCGAGGTGATATGGCTCTACAAGGTCTGGCAAACTGCGTGAAAGTGGTCGACGACATACTCTTGTACGATGAGGATTACATGGATCCAAAAGAAAAGGTCCGTTCAAGACTTTGCTATGAGCGTATAGGGGGGAGTTAGGTGTATGTATATTATGTATGCTGTATGTATATTATGTATGCTGTATGTATATTATGTATGCTGTATGTATATAATGTATGTGCTCCATTTATATACATTATTTATTCAGCCTAGCTAGCAGCGTGTGGCAATGTATTTACCATGTCCCACACACTTAATTAATATGCCTGGCGACATATGAAAGCTGCTAATGTATCACTTGCCATATGTCGCCTAAAAGGCTAGTTGACCCCCAGACAGAGTAAGGAGCGCCACCTCCCTTGTGTATCTGTTTATCCAGGAAATAGAACCTACGAAAACTCTACAGGTGTTTGTGTTCGCTCCTGTAGATAGAACTTGATACCCAGAACACATGCATTAATATAAAATCAAAGTAAGGAAAAAGATGTCAATAACATACAACTATAAAGTTCAACCCTTGGCTTTACTCAACTGCAATTCACTCAGATACTGTACTCTTACTACTTCTTACAACACTGCTGGTGGTACCTTACATTAACAGTTAAGACAAACTCACATATGATACCTTCACAGCATTGTTGTTAGTACATACGAGATGCACTAACAACACACATGTTATTACTGATACAAACAAGTTTACCTGAGTTCACTTCCCAACATGGGATAATTATATTCCAGATAATTATTCCCAATCAAATACAACAAACACTGTAGACCAAATAACTTCCAGGAGTGTCCCAGGGTAGAACACTCAACAACTGATGACTGCTGTTACAATCCGTGGTAGTCGAACACGTGGCGAGAGTCTGGGGTCTAGCCCCCATGATGCATGGAGCAAATTAATCCTGCCGAATCGGCGACATCGTCCATTACAGCTAACTGTTAGGTATCCACCGACCCCGGGCAGCCAGTGGGGAGTTCAAATAACCCACACGCTGGATCTGAGACAAAGTTGGAGAGCGTTACGGGGAGGCATCTCCCTCCTCGGCATGGGTTTATATACCCGTGAGTTGCCAGAGGTGGCTACTCACGCAATGACAAAAATTACATACAAACCCACTGTTACACATTCAAAGATGACCCTCAGTGGACACGGGACTGGCGAATTACTTGAGTTGATTTACATAAACTAATTCAAGATTGAGCTTGCCAGTAGAAAGTGGAATATACTTATTGACAACTGAGTACAAAAGGCGGGGCTTACGGAGAGGGATCCTTGGTGAAAAACGCGTTTCTTCCTAGGGATGTTTTGCGGACGTGAAGTATAATAAGAATCAACATGTTTAAAACAGACCAGCAGTCAATGTGACCATGACACCCCTATGGATTCTCTTGGCCACTCAACTTTTGAGATGCTGTTTGGTAGGAAGGTTCGGGGGCGTTTAAAACTAGTCAAAGAGAGTTGGCTTAATCCTACTTCTGACCATACTACCATAGTGTCAGATTACCTTAAAGACTTCAAAACACCTTGAGTAGAGAAAGCAAATTCGAAAAAGAGAACCTGTTAACGTCTCAGACTTAGATGAAACATCACTATGACAAACATGCCAAGATTAGAGAGGCCTAGCCTATTTCCCTATTCCTGGTTCTCCCAAGTCAGCAAAGTACCATGGCCCCTATGCAATGCAGAAGAAAATTAATAAAGTTAACTGTATAATTTCGATCCCAGAACGTAGGAAGGTCACCAGCTTACCCATATAAATCTACTCAAATCTTATCTAAGTAAAGAACCTGCAGAGGAATCCCCGAAATTACCCTGTAACATTATACCAGCTGTAGATACTTTTACGCCGTCTCTTAATTTACTTTAATAACCAGGTTCTAGGTGTAACCAAACAAAAAAAGTGAAGTAAATTTAAAGAGAATAAAAATAAATAAAGTAAACCTTTAAGAATTTAATCAAATTAAATATTAACACAATAAAGAGCCTCGTAGGCTGTCACAACAAATTGATTCACTATCGAAACCTTTAAGACACAAATGATACTAAACATAGAAACATCAAAAGAATAAAAATAAAGCATTGGGTTACGTTAACACTACATAAACATATAAAATAACTAACACTGAAATTAACTAACGTGAAACAACACTGAATTTCTTAAATGTAACTAAGCAAGCACTGCTGGACACATAAGAGACATAAATAGATACTCACATAGATATACCACATTGGTGGCGACAGGAACAACACAGAAATAAAATGAAGTATAAGTAATAGGTGACAAGTGTCACTCAAAACAATATGAACTGAAGGACAAGAGGACTGGACTGAACTTTGTCTACAGGTGGAGTACTCTGTATAGGGTCGTTTCCCGCCAATGCGACCAGCCTGTGAAACATGGGTCGTTTAACGATGCAGATGGTCGTTAGAGAAACAAAGAATGCTTGTTACAATACTAAATGAATAAATAAGATGGGCTTGAACAAATAATAACAGTTAAAACCTTAACAGCACAGGGTAAGGTGACTAGATTATATAATAGTAAATATAACACATCATTACAGGAATAATATGGAACAACATGGAAGCTTGTTATATAAAAAAATAGAAAAATAAGACACGGTCTTAACAATACTAAAGACCCAACGACTCCATGGAGTGGTATGGTAAACTCTGAAATTATAAACAACCTAGCGGCGTACTCAGGATATCTTACCCCAAACCAACTCAAAGATGTGGCCACCCTAATTAAAAATAACCCTATAGTATTCTCAGACACCCTTGGTCACTGTGCCAGAATAAAACATGATGTTGAATTAACACCTGGAACCCTTCCTATACGACAGGCACCCTACAGACTCCATCCGAAGAAACGGCAGCAGATGAGAGACGAGGTGGACTACTTGTTGAAGAATGGCCTGGCAGTTCCAAGCAGCTCCCCTCGGGCTTCTCCTTGCCTTCTTGTGCCCAAGGAAGGTGGCAAACTACGCCAATACACCGACTACCGCCGAGTTAACTCAGTGACAGTTCCAGATTCCCATCCCATACCAAGAATAAATGATTTAATTGATTCAGTTGGTCAATCAAAACCATTTCAAAACTAGACTTACTTAAAGGTTACTTTCAAGTAAGACTCTCTGAAAAGATCAGTCAATCTTGGCATTTATAACTCCTTTTGGCCTCTATCAGTGTTTAGCTATGCCTTTTGGGACGAGGAATAGTCCAGCCACCTTCCAAAGACTTATGAATTACCTCTTGCTAGACCTCGAAGATGTTCTTGTGTACTTGGATGACATTCTGGTCCTTTGAGAGACTCGGTACCACCATCTAGTACAGCTGTCGTCCGTCCTGCAGAGGTTGGAGGATTCGCACCTGACCATCAACCTGGCCAAGACCACCTTCTGCAGAGCTACTGTGACCTACCTAGGACACGTGGTCGGCCAGGGCCATGTACGACCAAAGAAGGCCAACATCGAAGCCATCCTAAAGTACCCTGCCCCTACAACTTGGAAGGCTCTCATGTGTTTCCTGTGCATGGTGGGGTTTTACTGTCGCTACTACCCTAACTTTGCTGCTGTCGCCGCGCCTTTGACCCATCTCATCAGTGAGAGAAAGTCTCCTTCCGCTGGACTACTGTCTGCCAGGACTTCTTTGAACAACTGAAGCAGTTCCTGGTCAGTGATCCTGTACTGATGTCCCCTAACTTTGATCTTCCCTTCATCCCTCAAACTGACGCCAGTGGCCATGCTACAGGGGCCGTTCTACTGCAGGAGGATGATAAAGGGGTGCTAAAAAAACACCAACTGGCATACAGTACCATTGAAAAAGAACTACTCAGTATCATCTCTGCAATAAAAAAGTATGAGTGCTATCTATATGGCACTTGACTCCTGCTGCTTTATACGGATCACATCCCCTTGACTTTTTTGGATCCGAACAAGTTTTCAAAACTAGCGTTTCCTCCATTGGTCCTTGAGTCTGCAACCCTACGACATCACAATAAGGCACATCAAAGGGAAGGATAACTTGTTAGCTGACGCATTATCCAGAACCTGCTTATCATCGCTCATTGGGATATAATCTTCATTTTCATAGCTGATTCTTCCTCATGAAGATCCAACTTAAAGGGAGGGGGGGGGAGATGTGACGACTGTGTCCCCTCCTCACTCTACCATCATAACCATCACTTGCTCCAACTGGACACCAGGAGAAGAAACTGCTTCACGAATCTACTAGACCCCAGTGAGCACAGTTTCAGAACCAGTTTCCTATCCTACTATGAGACCAGTTTCCCATCTTACTATGAGACCAAGATTTTTTTTTTACAGGGATTAGCCCACCAGGGCACAGGTCACTGATCCACATCTGGGCCTGGGGGACGAAATGTAATAATAATAATAATAATTCATAGTAAATAGAATTTATAATAAATAATACAAAATTGAAAATGAAATAATAAAATAATAATGATAATAATAATAATAATTAGAACACTGTAATAATAATAATAATAATAATAATAATAATAATAATAATAATAATAATAATAATAATAATAATAATAAAGAACCATAAAGAAATACAAAAATGAAAAAAAAAGATCAAAAGTTGAAAATAATATATGTATGTTGTGTTGTGAATTTTAAAAGAAACAATTGAGACCTTGCAATTGTGTGTAAATGAGGCAGAAAGTCAAATCAGCAATCTAGGATTTGGTCACAATTTTTGTGATGCCATATTGCCATATGGCAGCAGGGTCTACCATTGGACAACACATTATGCTTCCAAATGTATTTGCTTGGTAGGTGGAGTCTCATCTCTGCGGCCTTTGGTGTTTCTCTTCTCCCGGGGTGTGGACAACGAATTGTATTAAGGACTACTGCTGGTGGTGTTGTGGTGGTTTGATGGTAATCCCTGGTTCCTTGTGGTTGGTCATCGCAACCTAGACTTGCTATCTGAGCTGCCATTTTCTATCAGGCTTTTGTGTTGTTGTACTGTATATAATATATGTATTTAATGTATAATGTAAGAACAACCGTGTAAAGGATTGCCAACACGGTTTTATGCCGGGGCGCTCCCGTTTAACACAATTACTAGAGGCACTAGATATTTGGACCCATATTTTGGAACAAGGTGGCAATATCGACAATATACCTAGATTTTGCCAAGGCTTTCGACAGTGTACCCCATAAAAGGCTGAAAATGAAACTGGAAGGGTACAGGATTCAGGGAAATGTCCTACCGTGGATAGATGACTTTCTACATGATCGCAAGCAGTGTATTGGGCCCGTTGTTGCTGTTAACTTTAAAATCTCTCAACCCGTTTTCTCTCAATTTCTTTCTACATTCATTTTCTCCATTAGTTCTGTCTAGTTATTTCATTTCATATAGTTACTTCATAACCTCTGACCTTTGATAGCATGGCGAGGGTTAAGACACATGGGTTACTGTAATTCTTGTATCAAGCAATGGACAAGAATAAAGGTAGATACTGAGGGAAAATGATACTCCTAACATACTCAAAAAATGGTTTATAATTATGAAATTAAATTTGGTTAAAGGTGTCATTAACGTACAACTTCAAGGATCAACTCCTTGGCTTTACTCATCGGCAATTCCAGTTAGATACACTAGCTTCTTACATCATTACTGGTTGTACATTTAAAAGAACACACCACATGACAAGCTTACACACGGCACACTCGAGCACCAGCAATACAGTACCTGAGATTCTCAACTCTTAATCAGTCACAGGACTCTAGGAACATACCAACGATACTACTTTAACATTATCAGGTTGGCGGACGGCTGGCCTGGCTGAGCCTGGCTGGGCCGCGTGGATATTTTTTTCTTTATTTCTTTTATTCTCTTCAGCACAGATCGGTTCGTTAGCCGCTTGGGCTATCGGTCACGTCTCTGTTACGCACTGTTGGCAAGTACAGGGCATGCACCGGTGTTGGTCACGTCTGGTCTTGAAAAAGCTCACACTCGGTGCCGTCACAACACTTTCTGGTAAATTGTTCCAAGAGTTCACAACTCTCACTCCGAAAAAGTTTGCCCTCACAGTTTTCTGGACCTGCGGCTTCTTCAATGTTGAGCTGTGACCCCTTGTGAGGCGAGCGTCCGCCAGCTCCAAGTAAGGACACTCGACTGAGTAGTGCCTCTTGAGATGCTTTTACACCTCAATTTGGTCATTCCTTGCCCGTCTGTAGCATAAGCTAGGCAAATTCAGGCACTCCAACCTCTCAGAGTAGTTGAGGTGCCGAAGTGCAGGCACCACTCTGGTGGCCCTTCTTTGAACATTTTCAACCAACTGACAGTCCCTGGCATATATCGGGGACCAGACAGGGTGACAGTACTCCAGAAGGGGAAGCACTTCACTCTTGAAGATCTTTACGAGGGACGGACCGTCTAGATATCTGAGCGACCTTCTTATAAGACCCAATAATTTATTTGCTTGATTTACCTTCTTCTTGCAATGGCCCGAGAACTTCAGCTCATTGTCAACATACACACCTACAGGTAGGTCCTTCTCACTTTCAATCTCAAATAGTGCAGTTTCTTCATCCCGTTGGGACATATGATACGCCTCCTTAACCGTTGGTACGCCCCAGGAGCATCCTCTTACACTTCGTGACATTGAATCTCAGCAGCCATTTCTGCGACCATTCTTGGAGCTCACAGAGATCCTTCTGCAGCTTTTCACAGTCTGCTTGGTTCATGATTTCCCAAAATAACTTGGCGTCATCCACAAACATTTATATGAAGGAATGTACAACGTCAGGCATGTCATTTATGAAACAAACAAACAGCAGTGGGCCTAATGCACTGCCCTGTGGTACCCTGCTTGTGACAGGTACAGATGATGATTTCGTGCCATTAATAACCACACACTGCTTCCGGTCATGTAGAAAGTCTTCTATTCGCGCTAGGACATTTCCCCGAATTCCGTACCCGTCCAGTTTGTTTTCCAGCCTTTCGTGGGGTACACTGTCGAAAGAAAGGGCAAAATCTAGGTATATAATGTCGATATTACCACCCCGTTCCAGAATATTGGTCCAAATATCCAGTACCTTGAGAAATTGAAGCAGGAGCGCCCCGGCATAAAACCGTGTTGGCAATCTTTTACAAGGTTGTTTTGTAGTAGATGTTCCATCGCGGTATCTCTGATAATACTCTCAAGTACTTGACATATTATACTGGTCAGGATCACCGGTCTATAGTTGTTTGTGGAGTGACGATCGCCCTTCTTGAAGATAGGACTTACATAAGCCACTTTGCAATCCAGGCATTTACAAAACAGGATCTTCAGGGGCTCGGCAAGCTCGTTGCACAACTCTCTTAGCACTTTGGGATGCACCATGTCAGGGCTGGGAATATTATGGACCTTTAGCTTTGACAGTTTATTTCTAATACCCTCTTCTGTGAACACAATGTGGGTCTGTGCTGCGTCGAACCGTCTGTCCTCAAACGCAGGAAGGTTAATCGCATCCTCTATTGTGAACACCGAGGAAATGAAGCTGTTCAATGACTCAGCTTTATCCTGGTCAGAATCTGCGTAACTACCATCCTCAAGCCTCAGGTCTGATACTCCTACTTGCGTTTTTAATTTCGACTTTGCGGTAAAACGCCTTAGACTAGACCTCGCTTGCAACCAGCCTCTGGAATTCCTTTTCAGCCCTTCTACACTCTGTCTTTGCTTGGTTTCTGGCTCTTGCATACATTCTCCTGTCATGCTCATCGTTTGACCCAACCCAAGACTTGAATTTCTGGTTTTCTTCATAACTTTGTAAACCGCCGCATGGTTGATGTGTAGGGATCCCTTCGTATTCCTAGAGGCACTGGGTTTGGTCTTGGGTATATATTTTTCGATCTAATGGGTCACTTTACTAGCTATGATATTCAGGGTAGTGTCTGCGTTCTTGTGTCTTAATGAGTCAGGCCAGTGGGTACCCCATTAGGGTGTGTCATACAGAGGCGAATTTTTTTTTTTGAGTTTGAAAACTCGGCCCATGGTATTAATGATGTAGTTCTATGTGCAGAATCATGTGATATCTTCAGATTTGAAAAGTTTTTATTTTTTGCTAGGTAAATTTTAACTTGAAATCTTATGAAACTTCAGTATTCCCACCCTTTTAACAACACCACTAAATAGCTTATTTAAAGTAAAGTAAATGTATCAGGTTAATTTATTAGGATGAAAATGGTCCAGAATAGTGAAACGAATGATCTTGACACATTTATTAAATTTAATATTCCTTTAGAAAACAAAATCATCAAATACAAAAACCGGTTTTACTACTACGACCCGGTGTTGCTGCACACCATAGAGAACATGTCTTTCTTGCTTCTGTTTCTACTCATCACCTCCCTGCTGACCACCTGAGCTCGGATGTAGCCTTCCCTCCTCTCCTGGCTGTACACGTGACTGCTGGCCTCGCTCACTTGCTGGACACAACGCTCTACACTCTGGGTGTGCGAGGGCCAGGCAGGGACATGCATGGGGTTGTCCAGGAAAGCTCTGACTTGAACATTGGTGAAGCTGCAGGTAAGAAGGGGCTCACTGCCAGCCTGGATGTTATCTAGATCTATGAGATCAGTGAGGGTCTTGGCACCTAGATTGACTTCAGGAGTCTTCCTGACCCTGAAGGAATCGTCACCAACTGATTCGTCATGCCCAGATCCTCTCATAAGTCTCATATCCAAGATCTTTTTGACTGCCACTCTTCTCTCCTCCTCATCCTTACTGCAGAGCATTGTCTGCAGAACTGCCTTGGGATGAGCATACCAGGAAGATCTCCTCACAGTCTGCTCCACAATCTGAACAACCTTCCTTGGCTGACTCCTCAGGTGCTCAAGCTGGAAGAGAACATGCCTCGGACCTTCGGAGAACGATGACTTGACCTTGGTGTTGAACCAATTTGGCAAGTAGACACTCACGATGAATTGGACAATAAGTCTCAGGTTGTGAAGCTGGTTCCCTTTCAGTTTATGATGAGCGACCCAAATTCTGCAGAACCTGAGAGCCATTGTGAGCCACCTAGAATGTGAGACTGGACCTATCTGCAGGTAAGCAAGTCTATCAGGCATGACCCCAGTTTTGATGGCACTGCAAATCATGTAACCATAGTACTGGTCAGTACTCAGGTCGTCAATGACAGTATGTGCAAGCTCAACGAGTGGAGGGCCAACTGTGATTTTTTCAAAGCTCGGATTTATTTCTAACTCAGTGGCAGAGTCCAGCACCTTGCCAAGAGGACCAGACCATCTGTTGTTTGAAAGAGTCTTGCCATCCAGTTCCTGGATCAGATGTCTGAGTGGCAACTCGTTGGTGTGGAGGTCACAAACAATCCAGACCAGCTTCCTCCCAATCTTCCGCTCTATCCACTGTATGACCCCCCCCCCCCTTGCCACCCTGTGTTCGTGTTGGTGCTGTCCCCTCCAATGGCCTGCAGGGTCTGGTCTACGTTCCTCTCTCTGAGTCAGTTCACAATGTTATCTGCCACTATCTCAGCTGGTTTCCTGATGTCACCTTTCTCTGGAGTGAAATGCAACAAATACTTCCCTCCTGGTTCACTGCAGCAGGAGTAGTGTTCCTCCTTCACCATGGCAGGGAACAACTTGTCAGAATCTCCAACTTTCACGAACACTTTAGTGTCATCCCTTCTCCCATCAAAGAACAAACAATTGATTCCATTTTCTCTTATCCCCTTATCAAACTCCTCTTCTAGGTTACTGACAAGTTTCTCCTGAGCTCTCCTTACTTTGTTATGATCTATCACCAGGTGAACATCATCAGGTGTTATCAAACCACCGTCAATCCCGGCAGCTGTTGCTATCTCTGCAGTTTCTCTGAGACCAGTGTGGTGTCGCATGCTGGCCAGAGCTATGCTCGGGATATCTTTCCTATTTCGAATGTTATGCCTGGAAGGTTTGGGATCATTATTTTCTGGGTTAGGGACAAAGTCACCATTCTCCTGGTCAGCACTCGGATCAGCCATGGGGAAGTCATTAAACTCTGAATCAGCTTGACTCCAATCATCGGCCTTTTTTACCTCACCCTGGGCCTTCTCAAGTCTCTTTTCCTCGGCAACTCTTCTCCTCTTCTGTCTCTCTGTGGCAGCCTCCTGTCTCTTGGACTCCGGAATATCTTGGCTAGAAATCATGAGAGCCCCTATACTGCCAGTCTTCTCTCTCTGTGCTTTGACAAATGCCAGTTCGATCACAGGAATTTTCAGTTCACGCTTGCAAATACAGGAGATGTGGGCCTCGGATTTACAGTCACGATCGCATCCAAACTCAGGACAGAGAACAATTGGACACTTGCAAGTAATTATGTCAAATAACTGGTCCAGTTGCTTGGCAAAGCTGTCCTTAACTGCAAGTTTTCCTCTCCCAAGAGAGATATCTCTTGCCTTTTCCCAACTGGCTAGCAGTCTCTCACTAATCTTCTTCTGACTTGTTATGACTGGAGGCTTGAACTGAGCGTTAGCCAGAGTGTACTGTGCCAAGACAGCTTTGGTCATATCACTGGCAATGTCTTTGTTTGTGTAAGTTCTTTGGTTCTTTTCACTGATTTGCCTGATTAAAACACCGTAATCTCAAAGCATCTCTCAATGTAGGCAACTCCGACTTCAGGAGCTCTCTCCCAGACCCAAGATAGTGACTGAGATGGCTGGATTTTTGGTTCCTCGTCCTGACACAAGTCAACCATCGCAAATATTATCAACTTATAAATGCATCAGAATTTGAAACAGAAAAAAATATTGTTAGTTGGGTTGTTAAAGAATGAAGTCAGAAAGCAATGTTCACTATTTAATTGTAATGCACTAATGCAGCTGTACATTAGATTTTCGATAAATTTCACGCTAAAATTTACTAGTAAAAGGTTGCAAAATATTGAAACTGAAATTATTTTCTGTTTATATACACTAAAATATACCAAAAAAGTGATGGGCCATTAGTTTTAGCTGATCTTCCCTCCTATGACACACCCTAATACCCCATCATCTCTTCCCTCATCCCGTTGTAATTTCCCTTGTAATATTTGCACTTTGGCCTGGCTTTATCTTGAACTAGGTAACAGTTAAATCTGAATGACAACACTATATGGTGACTGGTGCCAACTGGGGCAAGGTGTTTCAGTTTGGCCACCATACTCTCTTCGTTTGTTAGGATGAAGTCTAATGGCTTGGGTGTTTGCTCCCATTTGTAATGTTTCGGGTCTGTAACATGTTGAAACAGAAAATTATATCTCAGAGTTTCTACAAAAAGAGTAGCAGGGTTATTCAAGTCATTTGGGGTGGACTCGTTTCTCCAGTCTATGTCGCCATAGTTAATGTCTCCCATGATAAGGAGGTGGCTAGGGTTGAGCATCACTGCGTTGTCTATTAAGGATCTTAAGTTTCTTTGATTTAGTGGGCCACAGTTTGGGGATCTGTAGATACACCCGACAATAAGTAAGTCCCCTCCCTTTAATTTAATTTTACACCACTTGGACTCTTCAAAAACATCCTCTCCCTGTACCCTCGCCTGGCTGGCTCTAAGGTCTTGCCTAGCATAGATTACCACGCCCCTCTTGCAAGTTTCTTGAGAAAGATTCGGAAATTAGTCATATCCAGGAATACCGAACTCGTTCCTCTGGGTCGAGTCTCCTGTTTATGTACAACAGTTCTACAACTTCTCCAATATCTGGTTGGTGTACTCTTAGTAGTGTTTCAAACTCCTCTCTTTTATCAAGGAACGTGTCAGTATTGGTGTACATGATATTCAAGCCAGAATTTGTTCTCGGTAACGTCTCTGCTCTTAGTAGTAACTCCGGCCCCCCTCCATTCTGAGAAGCTGCAGCATTTGCTAAGTATACTGTATTTTACAGGGTGTGGCTAGAAATGTCATTGTTTACACGGCGCTCGCCTCCTCCCGGCTGGAAGGCGGAGCTGGTGCCACCTCCCTTGTGGCGGGTAGAGTGGTTGGAGGGTGCACTGCTGCCCCCTGGCTCTGTGTCGGCACACTTGATTCCACTACCCTCCATGTACACCTGTCCCACTTCCTCCTCGAGCCCTCCATCCTCTGCTTCAAGCCCTGCAGGAGCTTCTTGTGCTGTACCCTCTGCATTAACGTGCGATCTGGGTGAATGAATACACTCCGAGATGCCTCGCTCCTTGCTAAGCCTTTTGCCTGCCGCATAACCTCCCATTTCTCCTCTTCACTCACTAGTTTGGGTCCTGAGGGGGGAGGCTTATCCCACTGCTTTTGTCCCAGCCTCCTCACATTTGAGGTGTTGGTGGCATCTTCAAAATCTCTGTACAAATATTCTTAAACTGCATCTTCTCATGTGTTATCCTACTCGCAGTTCCCTTCGCCTGGCTTAAAGGGACTTCATAAACTATTACATTGTTACTGCGCTGGAAACGTTCCCGTTGTTCTTCCTCTCCCCTAACAGTACGTCTGCTAATTGTCATTTCTTCGACACACTTCTTCAGAGTCCCTAGCTGGTGTAGAACCTGTTCTGATCCTGCATTACTCTCTTCCACCTCCCGTGGCCCTGACAAGGCCTCAGCATAACTCCTCTTAGCAACCACCTCCATTCTGTCGACTACTTCCTCAGTCTTATCAAGGATCTTTTTCCCAACTTGTTCTAGTTTGGCAACCAGCAAGGATCCAGCTTCATCTATTTTCGTCCTTAGTGGTGGTTACTAGTGTTCCCTGAGGAATGCAGTGATGGGTAGGGAAACACCGTGTAACACTGAGTCCGTTTATTATGGATGAGAGAAATACAAGTGGTGACTCGCGTGTGCCATGCACAGCTCACACAGTCAGACTGAGGCTGCCTTGCCATATGGCAGCCTCGGGGCAATGTTGCCACATAACGTGCAGTGTTGCCATGTGATAATATATATAAATGCTACTCGGCACAGTAGCTTATATACAGGGTTGCTACTCGGCACAGTAGCTTATATACATAACCTACATCTCCCTCCCCCCTCACGCTCATAGTCTTTGTCTTGAGCGGACTTCTTAGTCCTAAGTCGCTCCGAGCGTCGAGGTGCACTGTGGGGCGGATCCTCGTGAGGTGTAGGTGACTCGTCCTCAGTCAGGGGGCCAGCAGCAGGGGGTAGGACTGGCCGAAGGAAGCGGCGATTCCTCCACCAGACACGGCCGCTCGGCATCCTGACCTTGTAGTCCCGCGACCGGCCGACGCCCATCACTATGCCCACCTTGTCCCAACGTGTCGTCGTTGGGTCCTGGACGCGGACAAGGGCACCAATCTCCAGTGGCTGAAGAGGGCGGGCACGGTCGTCATACCGAGCCTTGGCGTCCTGGGCACGTGTAGCGGGGCGGCGGTCGCAGCTCTCGGCTCTGGTCTGCCAGTCCTTCACAAAGGCCTTAGTGTGTGTAGGAAAACAAGAGCGGAGAGGGTGACCATACAGGATCTGGGCAGGGGAGCGTCCTGTGTGGGTGGGAGTGGACGCGGGTTCTGGGCAGCTCTGTGTGGCAGCGCCAGGGGCGTCGCTCGTCGACTCACGCACCCTGCTGGCGGTGTAACGAGCAGCTGGGATCTGCTCGGGAAAGTCTCTGGGCACCACGCCTAACTCCTTGCAGTGCTCCCACGACAACGAGGGTGCAGCGAGAGTAGGCTGCACGTCGATCCATCCGTGACACGACCTGTCGCCGTAGGTGATCTCGGCTTGAAAGGAGCCCACAGCGTCCGGCATCTGGGAACCGTCCGCATTGTAGTACTGCAGCTGCGGCGGTGGTCCCAGGCCGCGTTTGGTGAGGCCCAGTTTCTGGAGGTGCTTCAGCCCAATCACCGTAGTATCAGCGCCGGTGTCTGGTATCACCTCGATGTGACCCGACACATCACCGTGTGTGACGGCGACGCGGATGGTAGGGGAAGGGGTAGCCCTGGGGCGTGTGGTCGATTCCACCCTCCTGATGTGACTCCGCTGCTGCTTGGGGCTGCGTGGGCCATCTGGAGGGGGCTGCGTGCGAACCACCCCGAGGGAAGTGCGCTGCTTTCCTCCTCGTCTCGGGCTTTTGGGCTTGGGTTGGCGGCAGCACTTGTCGTAGTGTCCATAGCGACAGCAGGCCTTACACTTGTGGCCTCGTGCAGGGCACCTGTCTGTGTTAGACCAGTGGCCCTTACGGTCACGTCCACGACACAGTGAGTCGGCGGCCGTGCAAGTCTTGGGGCCGTGCTGCTTTCCACAGCTGCTGCAGGAAGTACTAGGCGGAGGCGTGGAAGAACGTGCGGCAGCCTTCACGTTGTTGCCCGCCTTCTTATCCTTCTTGTATTGTGAGATAGTTCTCACAGCAGGTGGGGCCCGTAAGGCAGAGGTGGCGGACTTGGTGGCCTCGTATGACGGACATTCAGTCACTACCACCTGGAGTGTGGAGGAAGCGTCCAGGGGGATGAGTCGCTGCATCAACTCCTCGTGCCTGACACCTGTCAAGATCCCGTGCTTGATCCAGGCTTCCTCACATTCCCGGCTGTGCGCCTTGCAGACGTCGATCTCCTCTGACAAACTCTTCAAGTGTACAAAAAAGTCGTCAAAGGATTCGTTCTCCGCCTGCTTGCAGCTGGTGAAGGCACGGCGACGCAAAGCCTCGTTGTTCCGACCCTTAACATGCTCCTGTAAAAGGTCGAGCACATCCGTCACTGAAGAGGTAGAATCGGGAGGCACTTGCAACGTGTGCTCCAAAACTCTCTGGGTCTCCAGCGACAAACACATCCGCAGTTGGATGAGCTGTTTGTTCGGAGGCATGCTGTCAAGGTCCACCATCGTGGAGTAATCTGTCCAACGCCGCCTCCACTCACGAAAAAGCTGAAACGTGACGTCTGGTGAGAGGGCGGGTGGGGGTTGAACAGATGCCTTGGGAGCTGTTTGTTTGGAGGCAAGAGTACCTGGAGGACGCTGGTGTGGTGGAGGAGGGAGGATATTAGCGCCTTCGTGCACGAGTGAGGGAGGGTGGGTTAGCGCCAGGGTCGCCAATAGTGCCTCAAAACGCAACTTTTCCTCCTCTCTTCATGTCTCCTCCCTCTGAAGTTCCATCTCTCTTCGTCGCTCGTCCCGGTCGTCCATCCACCTCAGAATTGTGGCGATGTCCGTCACTGGAGGTGGAGGATGAGAGTCTGCGCCTGGTGGAGGAGAAGGTGGTGGGAAGTCGTGTCTCCCATCTTGACTTTGTCCCTTCTTACCTCCCATCTTTGTGTGTGCATGGACTGCACTGTTTAGTATATAAAGTGGCGCCTCAACAGCTCGAACCACATATATATGACATAAACAGTGCAGAAATCACGCATATGGTGCACTGTTCTGTCCGTGAGTGAGTGCGTGCGTGCGTGTTGTGTGTCTGAGAGATTGCTTCGTGGTGGCCTTAATGCCGGTGGCTAGAGCCTCCCTGGGTGGGGGTGAGACCGTCAGTTCTCCGGGGATGTCACATGAGAAGGGTGTATGGCTGCGTGCTCCGTGGGTACCACAAAAAAACAGGCCAATGCTCAACTCTCAGCTCTAGACACACACTAATACACTGACACTAACACTGCCACCGTCACTAAAACTCACTGTGACGGCCCAACACTGCACATCGCGGCGATACACAGCGCAACACAACACAACACACTATGAATCGAGGCATCACCCACAGACGTAACTGTCTCGGCACGGTTCACACACTTTGTAAGTCCACAGATCCTAGCCACTGCGCCATGGTGGTTACAAGTGTTCCCCAAAGAATGCAGTGATGGGTAGGGAAACACTGAGTAACACTGAGTCCGTTTATTATGGATGAGAGAAATACAAGTGGTGACTCGCGTGTGCCATGCACAGCTCACACAGTCAGACTGAGGCTGCCTTGCCATATGGCAGCCTCGGGGCAATGTTGCCACATAACGTGCAGTAGTGCCACGTGATAATATATATACATGCTACTCGGCACAGTAGCTTATATACAGGGTTGCTACTCGGCACAGTAGCTTATATACATAACCTGCCCTTAGGTAACTTGTTCCGCTATGGCTTGCAATCGCCTCTTTCACATTGACTATGCAGTCAGGGTAATACCAGCAACAACCTTCATGCTTTATGGCAACTTTCATCTTCCTAAATATTGCATTTGCCAGGCCTGTATCATCTATATCCATTGCCCCCCTGCAGTAATCACATATCATACCCTTCATGGTTGTTGTTGTTGTGGGGGGAGGGGGGGGTGCTGATTGTGTATAGATCTATACCTATTTTAAAAAAAAAACAGTACTTAGCTGCCGTCTGTTGATTTTAACCTCCCCTGTTGCCTTTAGAGTGTTCTTCTGTTCTTCTTCTGTTTCTTTTTAGTTCACTTCGGCGATTTGTCGGTATTTATGTGCTATCTCTATGTACACTGCATTTTGCTATGATTAACGGATTTTATACGCCCACTCAATGCTTTAGAAACACAGAAAAATTAATTAAACTTATTTTGGGGCGGTAATAGAATGCCTTTTAGGATAGCCAAGCCTGTTGATTTTTTTTATTTATTTCTTATTTTAACTATTATTTCCTTATACTTTCTTTCCCAGATCTTATCAAAGACTATATCTCTTTGTGCTATCACTGTGAACACTGTATTTCCCTGTGAATGATGTATTATAGGCATAGTTTCAGTCCATGAGAAAGCACACAAACCAAATAAAATTAAAAGTCTCTGTGGAACCTATAACACGACTTGGTTTCTGCTGGCAGCGGTGCCTTACCAGCTTGCTTGCCAATTTGTATTCACTTTAAGTTATTTACAACCTCTTCCGCGGTCACTGATGACACTATGAACTGATTTAACTAAAGGCACAGTTCTACACTCCCTGGTTGGCCGTTATCACAGCCATGACCACAACTCCGTAAAAACATAAAATAAAAGTTATGTCATATGGCAGTGATTTTGTGGTTGTAGGCCTCTTGACCTGGGCTGTACCTCCAACTCGATGGAGATTGAGTTTTCACAGTCGTGGTCTGACCACGTAAGGGGACAGATGTGTGCCCATAGGTGATCCTGTCCTCCGGATCGTCACACAAAGGCCACTTCAGTCTCTTTACCCCTTTGCCGGCAAGTGTTGCCAGCGATGGGGGGGGGGGGGGGGGGGGGAGGGTCGACGTAAACGCCCCAGAAGAGGCGTCCCCTCTCTCATGGATACAGACATTTCTTATATGCATAGTCATAATGCATCCCACACCCTGCAAGAGTCAGCCCTCAGTGACAGTGACAGTAACAGTAATGTTTCTATGGGAAACACTTGCCGGAGTGGCAACACCAATGCCAAGGGCAGAGAGCTTCCCCTCGCCACCCACCCCTTTGCCAACCAACCAAGTAAGCTGAATCTGCACTTCCCCAAGGACTCACTGAAAACCGTCGAGGAACAGTTTAATAGGACAACAAAGTATTGGAGACAAAGCGGTCTCACCATTCAATTCCGAAAAGGTAAAAACTGTAACTATATCAAGTGTCAGACACCTGAGGTCTATGAAACACTTAGTACTGTTGGATTTGATGGGGTTGTCCTCGTGCCTCCCTGCTGATGCAGCGGAATGTTGCCATATCCTGTCATAGTTAAATGGAAGGGGAGGGAGTGCCCAACCACTGTTGAGGCCCACCTAGACCTCCGTCCACTGTATGCAGAACCATATCACCCCGGGCCTGCTTTTTGTGTCATCTGCTCCCATTGGGGTCACCTTTTCACTGCCTGCTGCTGACGTGATCGTCCCAGATGTCGCTTTTGTTCACGTAACCATCACTCCTAGGTCTGTGCCCAGAAAATTAAAGACCACCTCAATGGGGGTGGTGTGGGCTATGTTTATGACCCCGGTGTTGTAATTGTGGTGGCTGGCATAATGCTGACTCACGGCAATGCCCCAAACGTCCGCCTGTCCCAGGAGAAAAGCCTCCCTGAAGGCTGCGTCAACCTTATCCTCCCCCCCCGCCAGCCAACCGGGCTGCATCCCTCTGCATCCCCCCTGTCTCCAGCAACGCCTTCAACAACACCTGCCTCTGCCTGGCCTCACCTGGCTGCAACACAGCAGTCCCGGCCATCTCCGAACTTTACTACTACTACTGGGCCTCCTCCCCGTCTTGACTCTGACGCTATCAGGCCTTGTGCTCCCACAGGTGCACCCCCACAACCCCCTTCCAACCGCTGCTACCCAGTCACCCCCCTCTTCTGGTTTGACAGAAGCTGGTAGCCCCCCTGTGTGCCCCTCTTGCTCACGGCCTACTCCACTGCCGCCTGGCATCACTGCTGGCGTGGCACCTACCGAGCCTGCCCCGGTGTGCCCGGCTGCCCCCGTCCACCCACCGCAAGCCACGCCTGCTCATGGACCTGAGGACACCACCCCCGGATCCCCGTCCCCCACCGGCATGCCTGCACCTGGGGCCCATCCACTCCAGTTCTCCACATCAGTTGACCACCAGGAGGACATGCCAGTGACCTACGTATCTACACCAAGATGGAGGTCCTCTACCAACCTCTCGACGTCCCCCTTGAAGCCGACACTACCGACGTACACACCATCACAATCACACTAATATGTATGTCCCCCAATATTGTCAATGCCTGTGGCCTGACACATGACATTATTAGGGACCTGCCACACTTTGCCATAAACAGATAAATTGTACCAGGTATTTTTCCCCACACACTCATCATTCTGTCACTTTATGTAGCTTGCTGACAAAACCCATGACCCTTCAGGCTTTTACTTCCTTAATGCATGAGTCATAAAGGCAAGCATGAACTCTGCATGCTTCCCAGATGGGTGCTGTAAACGCTTCTGCGCTTCACCTTGCACAGGATGTAAGGGGGTGCCCAATAAACCAGCCCCCTCGGGGGCAATCTAAAAAACAAAATCTAATTGAGCTTTCAAAAATACAATTGCGTCTAGCAATAAAAATCCTACATCGATTTACACTTTCACATCACAAAGACGATCTTGATGTTCTTATGTAATGACAGTCCAATTTCTGCCGCTCAACAACGAAGGTCCGAATGCTGAACACGCTTTGTTACAGAGACGCAACACAACCAGACCTGTGCAAGCAGTGTAATGGGCCCGCTGTTGTTTGTTTGCTTCATAAATGACATGCCTCACGCTGTACACTCCTCCATACAAATGTATGAGGATGATGCCAAGAAGGCGTATCATATGTCCCAAGGGGATTAAGAAACTACATTAATTGAGACTGAATGTGAAAAGGACCTAGGAGTGTATGTTGACAATGAGCTGAAGTTCTCGGCCCATTGTGAGAAGAAGGTAAATCAGGCAAGTAAATTATTATGTCTTATAAGAAGGTCATTCAGATATCTAAACGGGCCATCCCTTGTAACGATCTTCAAGAGTGAAGTGCTTCCCTATCTGGAGTACTATCACCCTGTCTGGTCCCCAAGATATACTAGGAATTGTCAATTGATTGGAAATGTTCAAAGGAGGGCCACCAGACTGGTGCCTGCACTACTGCACCTCAGCTACCCCGAGAGATTGGAGGGTCTGAAGTTGCCTATCTTATACTACAGACGGGCAAGTGGCGACCTAATTAAGGTGTATAAGCATCTCAAAGGGTACTACTCAGTCGAGTCCTTACCTGGAACTGGCAGACACTCGCCCCACAAGAGGTCACTGTAAGGGGCTCTTTTTTCCCATTTCACATTTATTTTCTTTACTCTATTTATTCTTCACTTTTTATAAACGTACTTGCTTCATATATATATATATATATATATATATATATATATATATATATATATATATATATATATATATATATATATATATATATTTATATATATATATATATATATATATATATTTATATATATATATATATATATATATATATTTATATATATATATATATATATATATATATATATATATATATATATATATATATTTATATATATATATATATATATATATATATATATATATATATATATATATAATTATAAATTCTAAGTCTTTCTCTCTATAAGTATCTATCTTATATTTCTTTGCATATATATTTCCAAGTCAATATTCTTTTCTTTACCTCATTTCTTCTGTTACATATTTTAATGTATTTTCTGAATTTTATGTCCTTACTTTTCTCAATTATATTCTGCTTTAGTTATTTTCTATACCATGGATTAATCTGGGAACCATGTCATTCTTACTATAACACTTATTATACTTTCAACGGTAGCCTGCCACCACCCAGACTTTTATTAGAATATAACATTTCTCATTGAACTGTTAGGTAGCGTACAAGCGAGTATCTAGGCACGTGAGTTACAATAGTTATTTTCTTAGAACCAATGGGTAGGAGGAATAGAGTGGTGATACTCGTGGTTTGCTAATTCAATATTTATTAACATAAGGAGTGAACAAGATGTTAAATAAGTACACCCAGGCAAGACTGAACCCCTTAAGTCTTACTCTGCAATTCATAAAATAGATCTTCAATTACTTATTACATTATTAATCAACTGTTATATTATTTCTTTGACAACTAAGGTGGTTATTTTACATGCTCAGATAGGACTGGACCCTTAGGTCTTTCTTTTACATGTAGCAAAATAAATCTTCAATTCTTGGTTACAACATTAAACAATCATTCTATTATTTCATTGTCAATACAGATGGTTATACGACACACTTGGCAATATCCCAAATTAAGATATCATTTAGCACATCATGTTATTTCGGAATGAACAACATGGCACTTTAACTAGAACTCAGTTGGTAGTCCATATGAATGATGTATTCAAGTCACAACCCATAAAACAAACGTTATTACTGGTCAATACACAACATGAGATAACTATATTTCTGCTAATTATCCCCAATCACATACAACAATAATAATATGGCCCATATAACTGTAAGGAGTGCCCCAGGGTGTAACATTGGTGTCACCACAACAAATGAAGAGCGCTGTTAGGGTCGGTTGTAGTCCAATACACGGCGAGGGAAATCGGGCCTAGCTCCCAGGGTGCGGACTCACACAATTTAATCGTGCCGAATTAGCGACATTCTCCAAAACAGCCAGCTGGTAGGCAGCTACCGGTCCCCAGGTGACTGTCGGGTATTTAGCTAACACACACACAGTGCCTGAGATATGATGGACAGCGTCAGAGATGTGACAAAAATAACTAAATCACAAACAATCTTTCGTCTGGCAACGACAGCCGATATTTACGTTACATTGATTCTTTCACTGGGTAAATGATAATTTCACTGTTGCAACATGAACACTGATAATCACAATATTCACTAAGTTAAACTGACTTAATATGGCTGGCGTGAATGTGAGGGTGCGACTTTCCTTACTTCAAATTCCATGTACTTATATTCTTATTTCAAATACTTCTTATATTTATTCTTCTCTATTTTTCCATATATGTATATATTCTTTATATTTTTCTTTCTTATATTCTCATTTACTTATGTTCTTGCTCATGTCTATCTTTATATTAATCTTTTCTGGTGTATATATGTAATAACTTCCTATGCTGTCTTTATTTCCACAGTATAAATATAAATTTATTATTTCCTCTGCTTATATTTTCCAAGTGAATATTCTTGTCCTTACCTCATTTCTTGTTTCATATATTTTATTGTAGTTATATTCTAAACCATGGATCAGTCTGGGGAACCATGTCATTCTTATCACAACACATATTCTACTTACCACAGTAGCCTGCTACCACCCAGACTTTAATTAGAATATAACATGTCTTAGTAAACTGTTAGGTAGCGTGTTAGCGAGTTTCTAGGCACGTGAGTTACAATAATTATTTTCTGAAAACCAATGGGTAGAAGGAATAAGCGGTGATACTATAAGGGCCTGCGCCTCTTATAACCATTTTTACTTTAATATTACAACCATTGGTAGAGTGACGAGAGGAGGCTCATGGGTATATGTAATGATAGTATCAAGTAATAGGGAAGAAACAACGGTAGATACTGTAGGTAAATAATAGACCCAATATACAAATACAATATTTATTTAAACATTAAAATGGAGGCCCTATGCGCATAGGCCTAAGTGGTGTAGGAGGTAGTGGGGCTGGACTTTAGTCACGGCTAGGCGTGTACAGGAGTACCGTACATGGACCTAGTGCAGTTTAAGACGGTTGCATTGCACAGTCACGGCTAGGCGTGTACAGGAGTACATGGACCTAGTGCAGTTTAAGACGTTTGCATTGCCAAGTCACGGCTTGGCGTGTACAGAAGTACAGTGCATGGACCTAGTGCAGTTTAAGACGCCTGCATTGCAAAGTCACGGCTAGGCGTGTACAGGAGTACATGGACCTAGTGCAGTTTAAGACGCTTGCATTGCAGAGTCACGGCTAGGCGTGTACAGTCGTGTACAGGAGTACAGTGCATGGACCTAGTGCAGTTTAAGACGCTTGCATTGCAGAGTTACGGCTAGGCGTGTACCGGAGTACATGGACCTAGTGCAGTTTAAGACTCTTGCATTGCAAAGTACAAAAGGGAACCGAGGTTTTGGGGGTTTCATGTGGACCGGGTCGCTGGCATTATAGTCTATTTGAGTCCATGCTCTGACCACTTAGATCTTGCCTCGTCTCGTGAGTGAACAATGATTCTTCCGTGGTAAGGTCAACCCTAATGCTTCGGTGACTGGATGGGGTCCGCCTAACTACTCCTAGCTTGAGATCTCAATTGCTGAATTTGGTGCTTGGACCCAGTGTTATACATATGTGATCAATCGCCTAGATGGAAACTACCTGTCATCCTGGTGGATGGTGTAGTTACAAATGTACAAAAACTATAATTAAGGCCGGCCTGTTTTTATTATTATGTCTGTACTATTGATGTATGATTATGTTCTTCTGTGGGTCATGACCAGTATTGCTTTGTTAGTTTTATCTGCCCATGTCTGGGAGTTTTTGTGATTATTCATTTGAGTTGCAAAATTTTGTGTATGTGAAAATTTTGTAACATGTGTGTTACCTGTATTGTTGACCATTACCCCAGTACTGCAAGATATTGTGTTTGAAATTGTGTATTTACTGTGAATGTTTTGTCGACTATACCGCGTAATATTGAATCTTTGGGAGGGGAAAGCTTTGTAATGACCACGGTCTTACACGTCAGTTAGCGCCAAAATCAAATGATTCATATTACGCTCAATAGCCCACAAAACATGTAACTCGGCTTTTGTTTGAGTCCTCCATCTGAGGAGTCCGTTTTCTCATCACTTCAAGACACCTCAGTCCTCCGTTATCCCATTTTCTCTGACTTACTGAAACCAACCTCTCTATAAAATGAATGTGAGTGTGAGAGAGAACACCTTGGTTTTGAGTCGACTTAGATATGTCTGTTTACAGTTGGAACATTCAAGATCCATTGTGAGTGGGGTAGAATGCTTCAACTGTCCTTATCGTTAGTAGAACGTGTCAAGTAAGTGAGTGTCGAGTTTGCCAGCTAGAGTGGCGTATTTTATGTCATCCGTGGGGGTATCCATGAGTTTCTGATCGCGCCTGAAGTTATATCATTTTGTCGCCCCGACATCAGAGAATCTGATGTTTATAGTTTAATTAGTGTCAGTTGTCTATTTGAGAAAGTCATTAATCTCCTGAACTATTCTGTCAACTGATATAATCTCCAAGATCTAGCGTCTCCCCGTGACTAGCTCCTTGTTTCGTCTCAGGCCTGAGTTTGCAGAATTAATGTTATCGACGTGTATATTCCACCTTTTCCTGGCAAGCTCAACCTCTGATTAGATTATATGAATAGACCTAGGAAATTACCCTGATCAAGAACACCGGAGTTCATAACTAAATATACAGTGATCCAAAATGATAGAGAAGTTTTGTTGTTGGTAAGATCGACCCTTCTGGTATGAATACGGAGGCCCAAGCTGCCCCGCGAGTGCACGTATATACCTCGACACGAGGGAGAATCACGCATTCGTGACTTCCTCAACGTCTCTCCAGGTATGTTAACGTGTGTTCCCGCCGCCTATTAATTCAGTTTAACATAGTCAATTTTGGTGAATATCAGTGCTCATGTGTTAACATAGTGAATTCTGTGCCAATTAAGTCGAGTAACGTAGAGATTTAGATATTGTCTGAACCGTTGCCAGGCGTATGTTTTGTATAGTTGAAGTTAGACCTTTACGCATTCGTGACTTCATCAACGTCTCTCCAGTGTGTTGAGCTGAATACTCATCGGCTAACGTGGGGCGGTAACCGGGTTGGACGATGCTGTTAATTCGACAGGAATGAACTGGGAAGTTCGTTTCCTGCAAATCAGGCGCCCACTCCCTGAGCTTGTGTCGGTCTACAACCGACCCCTAACAGCGATCCTCATTTGTTGTAGAGACCAGCGTTACCCTGGGGCACTCCTCACAGTTATATAGGCCTAAGTATTATGGTATCTTGTTTGGGGGATAACTAGCAGAAATATAGTGTCCCAGGTTAAGTATTGAACCACTGAATGAGAGTTAAAAGTGCCATGTTGTTCCTTGTGAATTAACAGGAGGTATTGTATGTTGATGTGAGGGGGCGGGTTCTCTAGCTGCCACCAATGTGAGGGGGCGCGTTTTCGGTCTGTCACCAATGTGAGGGGGCCTGACTCCCCCTCTGTTTCTACACCACCCTCATCTTATCTACTTCTCTTAGGTCTTACTCTACTCAGTTCCGTCACCTATTCTTGGGTAGCATGGACGAGGGTCTAGGCAAGTGAGTATGGTAATTTTGGTATCAGGTCACTTGGATGGAAATAAAGGTAAAATACTGTGGGAGAAATGAATACTCCTAAAATTCTCAAAGAACAAGTTTATTAATGTAAAATCAAAGGGGAAAATATATGTTATAACACTCTCTGTGGACATATACTTCCAAGGAATAACCCAGGGGAGAACACTAGGGCTCGCGGCCTTTGTTATTGTGGAGTAGCCAGACACATGGCGGGTCTGGGGTCTGGCCCAACGAAGCCTTGGGGCACATTAATCCGGCCGCATCGGTGCCATCTTCTCACATATGATCCCGGCTGGACATCTAATACATCCGAGGCCGTTGTTGGATGGTAGAGCGATTCAAGAATCACAATGGGATCGGGAGACAAACGGGAATCAGCGTCAGGGGACCTGTATGGATGAAGGGACGGGCACTTACTAACTGTGACAACAACATCACGTTTCAGGGGACGTTAAAGACGTAAATATGACTTCACTCAGAGCATATCAACTACGTTACTGTAACACTTGCACAATCAACTATTAATTGGGTCAAATCACTTAAAGAAGGGCGAATTACAACACAGAGTGGAAGGCATACCTGTATGGATGAAGGGACGGGCATTTACTAACGGTTGACATGCCCGCGGCGCCCTCACTCAAAACAGGCCAGGGAGTCCAGCTACTCCTATTCCGATGAATTAATTTACTCTACACTCTGACCTTGAAATTGAGACTATGAACTCATTTTCATTCTCTATTATCATCTTCACTAACAATGCTCTGACTCAGCTATCGAAAGCCAAATTAAATTGATTACAAAGTGTTGGATGGCAACAGGTCCCAACATACAGCGTCTACTCCCACAGACCAAGACGGGGGAAACATAGAAAATGGGGGACGTTTCCACTGGGGGACTCGGAAGGTTTTGTGGACGTTTGAGCGTAATATGAATCCTTAAGGTTTTCAGGTTAGCTCTTATCATGACCATTACAAAGCTTCCCCCTTCCCCAAGATTTATATTAGGCGGTAACGTTCGCAAAACATGTGCGGTAATTACACAGATTCTTTAAACAACTGTTACCTTTCGTCACGGTTTCACACTACATACACTCGTAAAACACATCAGGACTCTTACAGGTATCTGGTACAAAAGCATACAAAATACAAACAAACAATGGTTACATACATGGGATAACCAGTAGCAAAAACAAATTAATCCATTATCATTGACAACATGGCATAGGGAAACAAAATACAAGTAATTAAACATACATAGGAAAATAATGCAACAATAAAGAAAAAACAAAAAATGGGGTTACATACATAACATAAAAAATTTGTTACACCATACAAACTCTGAAGACACCGTTTCTCATATCATAGTTCAAAGAGGAGACTGATCAAATGCTTACTCGACACCACTGAGATTTAACTTAGACTTCTCAAGCTAGGACGTAGATGAACAGACCCCATCAAGTCGAAGGAATGACATGTTGCTCTTAATCTAAAGAGTTGTGTCGCACTCGCGAGAGGCAGCACCATTCAAGGGACTCCGAACGAGCGGGTATTCCCAAGAATTCAAAAATGCTAACGAAACGGTCCTCATGAGAACACCGCCAAACCAAAAACTGTCTGTACTTATGGCATTAGCCATGTAGTAGAATCAGCGCCATTGTCGAGGCCTGACTCCACCTGAAAGTCACGAACATTACTCCTATACACATCCACAATAAGCCTAGCTAGGGCTTTACCGGCAAAACTTGAGAACTCTCAACTGGTATCTTTACTCAACTAGTAACAGATACCCATCAGATGATTGCATAACAGCCAATCCATCTTCCAATCTCTGTGTCTACTGCACTTGACAATCCCCATCAAAAAAAAAATCAAAGAAAAAAAAATCACAAACACCTACACACTCCCAAACATTCCCAACTCACATGGCAAACAACGTACTCACTTACCAGTTGTACTTCTCAATTGCAACACATGTATACAAAACATCACTCTTCACCATGTATGTCAACAATCAATGCCTTCCAGTCAAAGTCTACAGCCCTTTAAAGAAATCTCGGTAACACTGATGCTCGTCTCTCACACGACTAGCAAGAGAGGCATTCCACACTCTTCTTTTCTACACTTCCTTGTCCATCAGGCCATGCACCTGATGAAACAACTGGTGGTGAAACCTGGGTGTCATTCCTGAGAATGAACATGTCTCCACCCTCATACTTCTCAAGTCTACACATCAACTTACTGGACACAGGTTCTGAGCTGACTGCCCTGAATTGTTCTCTTGTGACGGCCATCATGCCTGGAGGTCACAACTACTCACTGTACTACACAACACGGGCACAGTGCACACTTTCAAAAACAAATGGATTACTGCCTAACTGTCCTTCTAATACATGAGAACACTTGAAATACTGGCTCAAAATTATTGCACAAATTTCTACTCAACTTATTACTCATGACCCGTAGTAATAATACTGAAATGTGAACTTGTACTTTGCTGTCACTTTTCAAGACAAACTTACTGTGCACACTCAAAGGCAATGGTACTTGTTATTGTCAATCTCTGTAGGGTGCAACACTGTATTAACTCTTCTGGAATTACACTGTACTATAACAAATCAACTTAAAAAAAGAATCAGACATTTCCATTACTGAGTGTCACTTTCACAAAATAAAGTGGTAATACTGTAATATTTTACGAGACTGTCCCCTCAGTACTCAACAAATATTCACTGTCTTTTCAATTGCAATGATTTCAACACTGTTATCACTTCACAATTTACTCTGTGGTACTCACAAATGGGGGGTCCTTACATGTACTTTCACCAATCAATTTTCAAAGATTGCGTTCTTTTACAGATGTCCATATCACCATAGAGTCCTCAACTCATCAAAGCAATTGCTGAAATTATACATGTATTAGATCTCAAATAAACATAAAACACACTTAATGACATTGCCTGTAAGTCTACACTGCTAGAAGCTAATGCTCTATTCACTAAAAATCATACTAATAGAAACAATACAAAAAATACAAAATACTCGGGTATCTAACAACACAGGTTATACAAATAAATTCACTTGCCCAATTCTGACCTCAACTTATAACTAAAACACTTCCAATTAAAATTAAAACAACTACACCCATATTATGTCAATTACAAATAACACTAATACATAACCTTAATATAATTATGGCCTTCCGGTACACTCAGAAATCGACACTGTCCACAACACTCGTAACATTGCACATGATCAATGTCCCTCATTGTCTGTAAATAACATAGCATTAACTCGAGTGATCACACAATTGCTATGGTACCAGTGCAGAAAGGCACCCAAAAAAAATTTACCTTGGCATACAACCAACACTTTTCTGAGATTTCACAAAAAACTGCAAAAAAAAAAAAAAATTAGGTAGCTAACCTCTGTTTTCAGACACTTTTCAATACACTTTACTGTACACTTTACTTTAAAACAGATTTCAAATTTTCTCGAGGCCCATGTTCTAACCTAACTCCAAGTAAAGTATTTGCCGTGAACTGTTTTCAACATCTCCGTAACCTCAAAAAAATTTTGCACAGAATTGCACTATACTGTACACTGGGAAAAATTTCCATTACAAGATTATTAGCACTCTGAAATATTCATTAGTTACCGTGACATGGTTAGGTAGATGCACGGAGAAATGGTTATTGCAGCTCACATTTAAACACAGAAATTACCCCCAGTATCACATTTATTCCTCCTGACCTTGATACCATATAAATTACATCCCAGCTGCACACCAATGTGAGGGGGCGGGTTCTCTAGCTGCCACCAATGTGAGGGGGCGCGTTCTCGGTCTGTCACCAATGTGAGGGGGCCTGACTCCCCCTCTGTTTCTACACCACCCTCATCTTATCTACTTCTCTTAGGTCTTACTCTACTCAGTTCCGTCACCTATTCTTGGGTAGCATGGACGAGGGTCTAGGCAAGTGAGTATGGTAATTTTGGTATCAGGTCACTTGGATGGAAATAAAGGTAAAATACTGTGGGAGAAATGAATACTCCTAAAATTCTCAAAGAACAAGTTCATTAATATAAAATCAAAGGGGAAAATATATGTTATAACACTCTCTGTGGACATATACTTCCAAGGAATAACCCAGGGGAGCACACTAGGGCTCGCGGCCTTTGTTATTGTGGAGTAGTCAGACACATGGCGGGTCTGGGGTCTGGCCCAACGAAGCCTTGGGGCACATTAATCCGGCCGCATCGGTGCCATCTTCTCACATATGATCCCGGCTGGACATCTAATACATCCGAGGCCGTTGTTGGATGGTAGAGCGATTCAAGAATCACAATGGGATCGGGAGACAAACGGGAATCAGCGTCAGGGGACCTGTATGGATGAAGGGACGGGCACTTACTAACTGTGACAACAACATCACGTTTCAGGGGACGTTAAAGACGTAAATATGACTTCACTCAGAGCATATCAACTACGTTACTGTAACACTTGCACAATCAACTATTAATTGGGTCAAATCACTTAAAGAAGGGCGAATTACAACACAGAGTGGAAGGCATACCTGTATGGATGAAGGGACGGGCACTTACAAACGGTTGACATGCCCGTGGCGCCCTCACTCAAAACAGGCCAGGGAGTCCAGCTACTCCTATTCCGATGAATAAATTTACTCTACACTCTGACCTTGAAATTGAGACTATGAACTCATTTTCATTCTCTATTATCATCTTCACTAACAATGCTCTGACTCAGCTATCGAAAGCCAAATTAAATTGATTACAAAGTGTTGGATGGCAACAGGTCCCAACATACAGCGTCTACTCCCATAGACCAAGACGGGGGAAACATAGAAAACGGGGGACGTTTCCACTGGGGGACTCGGAAGGTTTTGTGGACGTTTGAGCGTAATATGAATCCTTAAGGTTTTCAGGTTAGCTCTTATCATAACCATTACATTGAGATAATTGTGGAGTTGTCCAGTGTGCTATGTATTCATTGGTAGTGACCATGAAATGATAATCTGAGAGTATAATGATATAACCAAGAAGTGAAGAGTTAATTTGCTACTTGGTAAGGTAAGACCTGAGGGTCCAGTGATATCTGGTGTATACCCAGTACTGAATATCATTTGGCAGAGTGACAATACCACAATTGTCGATTGAAGTAATAAGTATTTGGAGGTATTTGATGAGGTAATAAGTTCTTGAAGTGTTTGATGACTTAAGAAATAAATTGCAGTTCTGTTTTGTCTGAGTGAATCTAAGATGCATCTTATCCAATCACTGTGTTAATAAATATTGAATTAGTAATCTACGTCTACGAGTATCACCACTCTATCCTTTCCCACATTGGTTCTCAGAAAATAACTAACTCACGTGCCTAGAAGCTCGCTACCTAACAGTTAACTCAGAGAAGATATATTCTAGAAAAATCCTGGGTGGTGGCAGTTCTGCCGTTGTAAGTATAATAAGTGTGGTAATAAGACAGACATGGTTTCCCAGGTTAATCCATGGTTTAGAATATAACGAACAAAATATATGGAAGAGATTATAATATATGAAAGGAAATGAAAAGAAAGAACATTGACTTGGAAAATATAAGCAGAGAAGCATACAAGCTACTTATATAAGAATATAGAAGAATAAGGATATATATGTAAAGAATTGAAGAAGGATAAGTATATAAAACCGGATACTCATTGAAAAGAATAGCTGGATAGGTAAATTATTGAAAGAGAAAACTCGGCCCGTTACAAGGTAAGGTCTTGGTTTGCCAGTTCTTGGGGTAAATTCATGGGGTTATTATATCAACGTGGCAACTGAGGCGGGTACATGACGCGCCTTGAAACAAAGGCTGATGTTCATGGCGGGGGTGTATCAACTTCACTTAAAACTGTAATGAGGGATCCTCCTCTCACACATTGCACTATTTGAACACAGACATAAGATTCTCTGATCACTGTACCTGTCGTGGGTGTATGTCACGTGAGGATACGAGGTGTATTAAATTCATACAGACGCATACAAGATATTTCCTTTCAAGTATAGTTTCTGGATCACTTTCAACACCTCACATAGTTCTGATACATTTATCCTTTTTCCAGATCATTGTTCTCATGTATTTTCATATGATATCTGTGGGAGTTATGTTCGCTACACGCTCACAGACGTAAATAGTATGACCTTCAAACCCTGATCCCCACTTAGTCTTACAGTACACTAGTCCGGCTCAACTGGACTTTAACATTCATCTTATGGATACCCCGAGTTATCCTTAATGCTATGAATACATACACTTAATATGATATAACTGTACCTGGGTACAATACAACACATGGTCTAGGAACATTGAGTAGGTGAGTTGTCCTTTAGCAATGTTTCCGGCTTTCTGAGGTTCTACAAGCGCGGTGCATTTGAATGTTATATAGCGTAATATGAATTAAATGGGATTTTTAGGAATGACAATGATGTGAGCAGTACAGTGGAATGACCTACCTGTTTGGGTGAAGGGGCGAGCACTTACTAACGGTTGAAATGCCCGTGGCACCCTCACTCCAACTAGGTCAGGGATTCCACCTACTTCTATTTCGATGTATTACTTTACTGTACACTCTGACATTTGAACTGAGACTACGAACTCAGTTTCATTCCCTACTATTATCTTCACAAACAATGCTCTGACTGAGCTATCAAAAGCAAAAATTAAATTGATTACAAAGGGTTGGATGGCAACAGGTCCCAACATACAGCGTCTTGCTACGAAACCCGCGGAGTAAATTGAAAGTTCCCTTCTGACAAAGACGGCCTCTCAATGATGTCAACAAGGAAACAGAGAAAACGGAGGACGTTTCCACTGGGTGACTCGGAAGGTTTTGTGGACGTTTAAGCGTAATATGATACCTTATGGTTTTCAGGTTAGCCGTCATTACGATCATGACAATACTCTTGGTTTTCTAATTTAATATTTATTAACATAAGGAGTGAATAAGATGTTAATTACGTTCACTCAGACAAGACTGGACCACTTAAGTCTTACTTTACCACTCGTAAAATAGATCTTCAATTACTTATTACATCATTAAACAACTGTTGTATTATTTCTTTGACAAATAAGATACAGTAGTTAATTCACACGTTCAGATCGGACTGGACCCTCAGGTCTTACTTTACAGGTAACAAATTACATCTTCAATTTTTGATTACAACATTTAACAATCATTATATTATTGCATTGTCACTGCAGATGGTTATATGACACTTGACAATATCCCAAATTAACTTATAACGTCATGTTCTATCGGCATGAACAACATGGTACTTTTCCTTCAGTTCATGCACTCAACTCACATAACATATTTACTGGTACTATCAATATTTATGGGTTCACAACGTGGGATAACCATATTTCTGCTAGTTAATCTCCTAATCATAGATACAATAATACTTTGGCCCATGTAACTGTAAGGAGTGCCCCAGGGTATAACACTGGTGTCTCCACAACAAACGAAGATCGCTGTTAGGGGTCGATTGAAGACTGACACATGGTGAGGGAGTGCGGCCTAGTTCCCAGGGGCGGAGTCTGCGGACTCGCACAGTTTTATCCTACCTAATTAACGACATCGTCCAATATAGCCAGCTGGTATGCAGCTACCGATCCCCGGGAGCTGCTGGGTATTCAGCTAACACACACTGGGCCTGGAGATGCATTGAGGAAGAGTCACGAATGTGACTTTTCCTCATGCATCAGTATATACGCGAGCCCGGGGGCAGTCCCGGCCCACTGATACGTACCAGAAAGGTTGATCTCACCAGCAACAGACCTTCTGTACAATTTGGATCGCTGTACACTTAGCTATGAACGTCAGTGTTCCTGGTCAGGCGAATTTCCTACTTCTATTCATATAATCTAATCAGAGATTGAGCTTGCCAGGAAAAAGTGGAATTACACACGTTGATAATATTAGTTTTGCAAACTCAGCGCGGCCGCGAGCAAGGAACCATTCAAGGGGATACGTTAGATTTTGGAGATTATACAGGTTGACAGAATAGTTCAGGAGATTATTGACTTTCTTAAATAGATAAATGACGCTAACTAAACTACAAGCATCAGATTTTCTGATGTTTGGGCATCAAAATAATCTAACTTTAGTAGCACTTGAAAATTCATGGCTATCCCTAGGGACAACCTGATGGGATGTCATTTGTACTGGCAGACTCAACATTCACTTACTTAACCAATGTTACTAAGAATAAAGACAGTTAAAGCTTTCAACATCACTCACAAAGGATCTTAAATGCTTCAACTGTAATCAGACGTCTCTAAGTTGACTCAAAACAATGGTGTCCTCCCTCACATTCAAATTCACTTTATACAGAGGTTGGTTTCAGGAAGTCAGAGAAAATGGACGTCACCTAAGCTAGGGAGAGATGAGAAAACAGACGCTTCAGATGGGAGACTCAATAAAGAAGGCATAGCTACATGTTTTGTGGGTTATTGAGCGCAATATGTATCGTCTGATTTTACGTTAACTGACGTGTACGACCGTGGTCATTACATCACAGCTGAAGGTTGAAGAAGTTGCAAGCCCAGAAAACGGTGAGGGGTAAATTTTTCGGAGTGAGAGTTGTGAACTCTTGGAATACAGTAATATGCCAGAGAGTGTTGTGACGGCACTGAGCGTGAGATCTTTCAAGACCAGACTTGACAAGCACTGGAGCAGGTTCAGATACATTTAGGAGCCAGTGCATGCCCAGTACTTGTCAACAGTGCGTAACAGAGACGTGACCGATCGCCCAAGCGGCCAACGAGCCGATCAGTGGTGAAAAGGATAAAAGTAGAAGTAAAAGTAATATTTAGGTAATATTCTGGTGTGTTTTGACAAATACTTACTTTTACTTTTATCCTCTTTGCCACTGATCGGTTCGTTAGCCGTTTGGGCGACCGGTCACGTCTCTGTTACGCACTTTTGGCAAGTACTGGGCATACACTGACTCCTGAATGTACCTGAACCTGCTCCGGTGTTGGTCAAGTCTGGTCTTGAAAGAGCTTCCACTCGGTGCCGTCACAACACTTTCTGGCAGATTGTTCCAAGAGTTCACAACTATCACTCCAAAAAAGTTTGCCCTCACAGTTTTCTGTACCTGCGGCTTCTTGAATCTTAAGCTGTGACCCCTTGTGGGGCGAGCGTCCACCAGCTCCAAGTAAGGACACTCGGCTGAGTACATAAGAACATAAGAAAATAAGAATGGAGAAAACTGCAGTGGGCCTATCGGCCCATACTGGGCAGTCCCATTTACACCCAACCCCTATTGCCCCTTGAGATGATTATACACCTCAGTTAGCTCGTCCCTGGCCCGTCTATAGTATAAGCTAGGCAAGTTCAGACGCTCCAATCTCTCAGGGTAGTTGAGGTGCCGAAGTGCAGGCACCAGTCTGGTGGCCCTCCTTTGAACAATTCCAACCAACTGACATTCCCTAGTATTGAATATCTCGGGGACCAGACGGGGTGACAGTACTCCATATGGGGAAGCACTTCGCTCTTGAAGATCGTTACGATGGACGGACCATCTAGATATCTGAACGACCTTTTCATAAAACCCAATAATTTATATGCCCAATTTACCTTCTTCTCGCAATGGCCCGAGAACTTCAGCTCATTGTCAACATACACACCTAGGTCCTTCTCACATTCAGTCTGAAATAGTGTAATTTCTTCATCCTGTTGGGACATATGATACGCCTCCTTACCGTTGGTATGCCCCATGTTCATCCTCTTATACTATGTGACATCGAATTTCTGCAGCCATTTCTTCGACCATTCTTGGAGCTCACAGAGATCCTTCTGCAGCTCTTTGCCGTCCGCTTGGTTCTTGATTTCCCGAAATAACTTGGCGTCATCGGCAAACATTTGTATGGAGGAGTGTACAACGTCAGGCATGTCATTTATGAAACAAACAAACAACAGCGGGCCCAATACACTGCCCTGTGGTACCCCACTTGTGACAGGTACGGATGATGATTTCGTGCCATTAATCACCACACACTGCTTGCGGTCATGTAGAAAGTCTTCTATCCACGGTAGGACATTTCCCTGAATTCCGTACCCTTCCAGTTTGACTTTCAGCCTTTGTTGGGGTACACTGTCGAAAGCCTTGGCAAAATCTAGGTGCATATTGTCGATATTACCACCCCGTTCCAGAATATGGGTCCAAATATCCAATACCTTGAGTAATTGTGTTAAACAGGAGTACCCCGGCATAAAATCGTGTTGGCAATCCCTTACAAGGTTGTTTCATAGTAGATGTTCCATCGCGGCATCTCTGATAATACTCTTAAGTACTTTACATATTATGCAGTTCAGGGTAACCGGTCTATAGTTGTTTGTGGAGTGACGATCGCCCATCTTGAGGATAGGACTCACGTATGCCACTTTCCATTCACCGGGGACCTTTTGTTCATCCAGGCATTTACAAAACAAGATATTCAGTGGCTCGGCAAGCTCGTTGCACAACTCTCTTAGCACTTTGGGATGCACCATGTCAGGGCCGGGACTACTATGGACCTTTAGCTTTAACAGTTTATTTCTAATACCCTCTTTTGTGAACACAATGTGGGTCAGTGCTGTGTCGAACCTCTGTCCTCAAATGCAGGAAGGTTAATCGTATCCTCTATTGTGAACACCGAGGGAAGGAAGCTGTTTAATGCCTTAGCTTTACCCTGGTCAGAATCTGCATAGCTACCATCTTCAAGCCTCAGGTCTGATACTCCTACTAGCGTTTTTAATTTCGAATTTGCATCACGGTAAAACGCCTTGGGTTTGACTTGACCTCGCTTGCAACCAGACTCTGGAATTCCTTTTCAGCCCTTCTACACTCTGTCTTTGCTTAATTTTTGGCTCTTGCATACCTCCTCCTGCCCTGTTCATCGTTTGACCCAACCCAAGTCTTGAATTTCTAGGTTTTCTTCATAACTTTGTCGACCGCCGCATGATTCATATGTAGGGATCCCTTCGTATTCCTAGAGGCACTGTGTTTGGTCTTGGGTACATATTTTTCGATCAAGTGGGTTACTTTATTAGTTATGATATTCAGAGTAGTGTCTGTGTTCTTGTGCCTTAATGAGCCAGGCCAGTGGATACCCCTGATCTCTTCCCTTGTAATATTTGCACTTTGGCCTGGCCTTATCTTGAACTTGGTAACAGTCAAATCTGAATGACAACACTATATGGTGACTGGTGCCAACTGGGGCAAGGTGTTTTAGTTTGGCTACCTTACTCTCCCCGTTTGTTATGATGAGGTCTAGTGGCTTGGGTGTTTGCTCCCCTTTGTAATATGTCGGGTCTCTAACATGTTGGGACAGAAAATTATCTCTCAGAGTTTCTATAAAAATTAATGAAGTCATTTGGGGTGAACTCGTTTCTCCAGTCGATGTCGCCATAGTTAAAGTCCCCCATGATAAGGCGGTGGCTAGGGTTGAGTATCGCTGCATTGTCTATTAAGGCTCTTAAGTTCCTTTGATTTAGTGGGCCACAGTTTGGGGATCTGTAGATACACCCGACAATAAGTAAGTCCCCTCCCTATAGTTTAATTTTACACCACGTGGACTCTTCAAAAACATCTTCCCCCCCTCTACCCTCGCCTGGCTGGTTCTAAGGTCTTGCTTAGCATGGATAACCACACCCCTCTTGCAAGTTTCTTGAGAAAGGTTAGTAAATGAGTCATATCCAACAATACTGAAGTCACATTCTTCTGGGTCGATTCTCCTATTCTTGTTCAACAGTTCGTCAACTCCTACAATATCTGGTTGGTGTACCTTCAGTAGTATTTCAAACTCATCTCTCTTACCAAGGAACGTGTCAGTATTAGTGTACATGACATTAAATCCAGTATTTGTTCTCGGTAACGTCTCTGCTCTAAGTAGTAACCCCGCCCCCCCCCCCATTCTCAGAAGCTGCAGCATTTGCTAATTACACCGTATTTTGCAGGGTGTGGCTAGAAATATCATTGTTTAAAAGGCGCTCGCCTTTTCCCGGCTGATAGCCAGAGCTGGTGCCACCTCCCTGGTGGAGGGTAGAGCGGGTGGAGGGTGTTCTGCTGTCCCCTGGCCCTGGCACACTTGCTTCCACTAACCTCTCCTTGAATATAACCCATGTACACCCGTCCCCGTTCCTCCTCGACTCTTCCCTTCTCTGCTTCAAGCCCTGCAGGAGCTTCTTGTGCTGTTCCCATTACATTACCGTGCGATCTAGGTGAAGGAACACACTCTGAGATGCCTTGCTAGTTGCTAAGTTTCTTACCTGCCGAATAACCTCCCATTTCACCTCCTCACTCACTAGTGTGATCCTTAGGAGGCGATGCTTATCCCCCTGCTTTTGTCCCAGCCTCCTCACATCCTGAGGGGTTGATGACATCTTCAGAACCGCTGTACAAGTATTCTTAAACTGCATCTTATCGTGTGTTATCTTACTCTCAGTTCCCTCCGCCTGGCTCTCAGGGACTCCAAAAACTATTACATTGTTTCTGCGCTGGAAACGTTCCTGTTGTTCCTCCTCTCCCCTAACAGTAGGTCCGTTAATTTTCATTTCCTAGACACACTTCTTCAGAGTCCCTACCTGCTGTAGAACCTGTTTTGATCCGGTTTTTTTTTTTTTTTTTTTTTTTATTTAGGTTAAGGTGGAGAATGGATGGAAGGCATGCTGGGGCTCAAGGCACAGCCAGACATGACGGATAGAGAAGTCACAACATATAGTCGTGGGGGGAAAGGTTGGAAAAGAAGTTAATGAATTAAACAGAGGGGGACGACACCCCTTGTTTTACATATTACAGAGTTTGTTGCACAATGGTTACTTTGGTAGACAATGACTAGATTGATTTTACAATCACAAGTTTATTTAAATCTTATACTGTATTACATTATGGACTCACTAGATTGTGACTTGCTAAATGTGAACTTATATCATCTAAGTTTTAATCTAAGGTGGATCACTGTAGCGGACATAGATGGGTCGCGGGTTGGGTTGTTGTAGTGCGGACAGACTCCGGGGCCACCAGGCGTGGGGTCGCCCTCCGTTGATGTCTTCCCCGCGTAGGTGGTCTGGGCTGTGAGGGTCGTCCAGGAGCTTGTCCCAAACCTTCTTCCCTAGGCGATGGAACCTGACGTTGAGGGCTTCTGTTTTATTTCTTAGGTGGATGGTTTCCACCTTCTCCTGGTAGGGTGGTGCTTGGCCACTGGCTGACCTCAAACACTTGTTTTGGAAGCTATGTAGTTGTTGTAGTCTAGCCTTCCCGAATGTGACGAGTGGTATATGTAGGTACTCCAACACAGGCCTCACCAGCACTTTGTACAGGTGAACTTGTACCTTCTCAGGCATTAGTTTAAAACATTTTAATTTGGTTGCACAGACTTTGGCTTTATTTAGCCTGTCCTTCACGTGGGAAATGATGCCCGTCCGAGAGATGATGAGGCCGAGCAACCTGCTTTGTTGAGAGTACTCAATCTCTTTGTCGTCGATCATCAATGGCGCCTGCTTGAATTTGGCTATGGGTATGACCTCTAATTTCGTTTTGTTTGTTTTTATTTTCCATTTTTTTTTCATACTCCGAGATCTCCTCTATTGCCCGAGCAGTGAGTCGCGCCATCCTTGCTGTGGACCTTCCTGGGCAGGTGACGGTCTGTGTTACATCGTCGGCATACATGACGTACTCGCTGCCGACGATTGTGAGTGGCAGGTCAGCGGTGTAGAGCGTGTAAAGGGTTGGTGAGAGACAAGAGCCCTGAGGCACGCCGCTCGAGAGTGAGAATTCTTCTCCAAAATGTTCTTGCATCATGATTTTGGCTCTGCGGTCCGTAATGAAGTTGCACAGCAGGCGCGTCAGGTTTTCGGGTAGCCCCAGTTGTACAGTATGATCTTATACTGCAGCCCCGCATGCCGAACTTTGTCAAACGCCTTGCTGACGTCCCTCAGTACTATGTTGCACTGCAGGCGGCCAGTCATGGCATTGGCGATCTGCTCGTAGGCCTGGGCTATGGCGGTGGATGTGCCTCGGTACTGGCGGAAGCCGAACTGGCGGGGATTATGCACGTCTTCGTCCTCCAGATACATCCGCAACCGCATGTTTACTATTTTTTCGAAGATTTTGGCAGGTACCTCTAGGAGCGATATTGGTCGAAAGTTTTCCACTTTGTTTGGAGGCTTCTCTGCTTTTAGTATGAGGCGAATAACGGCGATTTTGAATATCTTAGGGAAGTATCCAGAGGCGAGGCAGGCATTGCATATATCAGCAAGCCTCTCTATCATGTTGTCGGGGAGTTGAGCCAGGATCTTCTTGTTAATGTGGCTTTGCCCAGGTGATTTGTTTTTAAACCTTTTTTTGACGGCTGACACATCTGCAGGAACTATGCGCTCCGTCAGGTAGCTTCCGTCCACCTGTCTGGTGAAGTCAGTCCGTGGGAGCGGCTGGAGCAGGTGCTGATGGTCCTTCAACTGACCTAAAATGTCCTCCTCAAACTTCCTGTCGAAGTCCTCGTTATCCTGTTCACTAATGGTAAAGATCTTCCGTAAATATCGCCGATGTAATTGTTCTTGGTTTTCCTCCTCGAATATTTTCACATTGTTTTGGTTGAGCAGGTAAGGGACCGTGCTAGAGGTGGAACCCATCAGTCGCTTGATCCCTTTCCAGAATGCAGCAGAATCGCGGTAATTGTTGGCTGCCTCCCACACCAAGGTGGCCCACTTTTGTTCATGTACCGGTCTCTCAGCTCTTGCGTCCGCCCGCGGATACTGACTAGCTGTCTCACGTGATCGTACTGGACACTGAGCTGCCTCAACTGGTGACTAGTGTGAGGATGGGGAATGGTCCTGTAACTAGTGGTCGGGATGTTGTTGTCCATCTCCGTCTTCACATCCTTATACCATTGTTCGACCGCGTCGTCGATGTCATTGGGGCTGGCTTCTTCCAGGTTTCTCCCCTGCTTGAGACTGAGAGACTCCTTGAAGGAGTCCCAGTCTGCCCGTTTGAGGTTAGAACTGATGTTGGCGGGGATCATAATGGGATTGGATGAGAGCGTCACGACGACTGGCAGGTGATCGCTGGTACTGATGGGTCCGGCGGTAACGTGCCTGTTCAGGACGGCCTCGTTGTTAGAGAGGATTATGTCGGGTGTTGTGGCACTTTCACGTCTGATCAATGTCGGGAAATTTGGCCCGAGGTGTTGCAGTTTTCCCCTTCTGATGTTGTCATACAGCGCCACACCGACGGTGTTCCCGTTACCGTGTCCTAGTATGGAGTGGCGTGCATTTAAGTCCCTTATGATGTATGTTGGTTTTCTGTGGTGTAGCAACTGGTTTAGGTCTTGTTCGGGTAAGTAAGGACGTCTGGGAGGTAGGTACATTGTGCATATGATAACAGGTCCCCTAGTTGTCTCCACCTGCACTCCCAGAACTGAATCCTCGAAGTCTGGCAACACTCTGTGACTCAGCCGTGACCTGATGGCCACAGCGACACCATCGTTCAGCTCACCCGTCATGTTCCTCTGGTATACAGTGTAGCCAAAAATTTTCAGCTTACTTTCGTCCTGTTTAACAGAATGATGTCTGGGTCTAATTGATAGCATAAGTTAGACAGTTCGTTACGTCTATTAAGGGACCAGTGTAGGACATTATGTTGGACAATTTTCATCCTGCTAACGACTGCTATTTCGGAGACTGTAGCTTGGGGCGTCGCTTGGAGTGTTTGCTCGGCTTCTGCCATTTCTAGGGGGACGGAGCTTCTTAGCACAACCTTCGAATATCTGCTTGTCAGTCAATGGCGGGCCCTCGAACTTCTCGTCACCCGTGTACAGGAAGGTGTTCAGGTCCTGGGCCTGCGTGTCATAGTAATCAACTGACGCTGCAGCTCGAGGGTCTTGTTCCTCTGTGGGGTGAGTCGTCATCATCTGGTCGCAACCATTGACTGTGGTTGCAGTCCGATGGTCACTGTCGTCGCTGGGAGTGCATGTAATGGGATTGCGGGCATTTACAGTGTCGTTGGAGCTGTGATCCCAGGGGAACTGAATAGCCACGTCGGGATTGCGGTTATACTGACTTTTGCCTTAGTCATAGAGGTCATGGTCTATTTCTGGCGTGGGTTGAGGTCGTCGATAAGTCGTTGAGTGGGTTACTGCCTTAAGGATTTCTTTTGAAGGGACTTTGTCGCTTATTTCAACAGGTGCAATGTTGTTGCTGGTTATTGTCTCGTTGAGGTGTTTCGAGAATGAACCTGGGTGAACCATGTTCATGTGATGGGCATGCAGGTAAGACAAGTATATAGTGGTGGCTTTGGACTCGTCCAGCTGAGGAGAGGAGACGCTCCTGATGCTCTCGGTCACTGCGTCCCTCACGGCGCCCAGTGACTCAGTAACTGCCTGTTTTATTGAGTCCTTGATGGTTCTTATCTCTAATTGCAGGACTTCCATGGTCTCGCTGACATTGTTGAGCTCTTGGGAGTCTGCTTGAGTTTCTTTTAGAGCATCTTTTAGGGTTTGGCTGTAAGCCATGATCGTCGACTGGGTGGTCCTTTCTATGGTGTTAGAAATTTCCCTGGTTTCTTTTTGTTTGGTTATTTCGGTCAGTTTCTTCTCTGTTTCTTGAAGTACGTGTTTCCTGACCAGGCAGGCGGCAGAGAAGGTCCTGTGGTCACCCTTGCAGACGACACACTTTTTTATGGTGCTACGGCAGTCTTTGTAGAAGTGCTGTTCAGATGAACACTCAGAGCATATGACCCCTTGCATGGGGCAGTTCTTGGTCATGTGGTCATTGTATTTATAGCACTTCATACATTGCTGGATGGGCGTATACTTTTCATATTCTAATTGATGTGATGAGATGGAAGTGCCATATGCATAGAGCCCCTTCTCCTTCATTCTTTTTGCATCCGTTGTGTCTGCAAAGCGAACCTTGATTATATTATGGGCATACATAGGATACACCTCCACAACCTTGACATTGTTTTGCTTTTGTATTTCATCTCTTATTTCTTCTGCGTTATTTTCCACTACATCTTTGTCTAACTTCTTACATACAAGGGTGAGCTTGGCGCCGTATTCCCGTGGGACAATGACCTCGTAACCCAACGTGAAAAACAAGGCCGACAGTCGTAACAGTCAACAATTTGAACTGAGCAGGGAGCGACGTGCAGCACGTCCGCTCGCTATGATGGTTGGGTGAGCTCTGTTCTAATCCTGAGTTACTCTCCGCCACCTCCCGTTGCTCTGCTAATACCTCAGCATAACTCATCTTAGCAACCACCTCCACTCTGTCGGCTACTTCCACAGTCTTAGCAAGGATCTCTTTCCCAACTTGCTCTAGTTTGGCAACCAGCAAGGTTCCAGCTTCATCTATTTTCGTCCCTAGGGAACTCGTTCCCCTATGGCTTGCAATCGCCTCTTTCACCTTGACTATGCAGTCAGGGCAATACCAGGAACAGCCTTCATGCTTTACAGCAGTTTGTATTGTCCTAAACGTTGCAGTCGTCAGGCCTGTATCATCCATATCTGCCATCCCTCCTGCAGTAATCACATATCATACCCCTCATGGTTGTTGTTGTTGAGTGGGGGGAGGGGGGGGGGGGGGTGCAGACTGTGTATAGTTCTATACCCACTTAAAAATATTTAAGGGTTCATTACTCAACATGGGATAACTATATTTCTGTTAATTAATCCCCAAACATTTACAACAGTAATACTTTTGCCCATATAACTGTAAGGAGTGCCCCAGGGTGTAACACTAGTGTCACCACAACAAACGAAGAGCGCTGTTAGGGTAGGTTGCAGTCCCACACACTGCGAGGGAGTTGGGCCTAATTCCCAGGGTGCTAACTCGCACAATTTAATCGTACCTGTCCCCGGGTGACTGCCGGTTATTCAGCTAACACACACACTGCCTGAGATATGATGGAACAGCATCAGAGATGTGACAAATTACTCAATCACAAGCAATCTTTCGTCAGGGAGCGACAGCCGATATTTACGTTACATTAATTCTTTCACTGGGTAAATGATAATTTCACTGTTACAACATGAACACTGATTTTCACAAAATTCCCAGAGTTAAACTGATTTAATATGGAGGGTGTAAGAACATACACATACCTGAGCCGTTTATATACGGCTAACTGGTAACTCAGGCCTGTGCCATACATATGCCAGAAAGGCTAATCATGCAATGACAGAAATTACATTCAACTCAGTCGCTGTACATTTAACTATGAAAATCAATGCCATGGGTCAGTTGAATTTCTTCCATCTATTTTTATAATCTAATCAGAGATTGAGCTTTCCAGGAAAAAGTGAAATGGACATCAAATGTATACACTAACAACACTATTTTCACAAGCTCGACAAAACTACGTACAAGGAACTATTCATGGGGATACTTTAGATTTTGGAGATTATACAGTTTGACAGAATCTTTCAGGAGATTAATGACTTTCTTAAATGGACAACTGACACTAACTAAACTACAAACATCAGGTTCTCTGATGTTTGTGCAGCAAAATGATCTAATTTCAGTAGTACTTATAAACTCATTTCTATCCCCAAGGACGATATAACGACATGCCGCTTGTACTGGCAGACTTGACACTCACTTACTTGACAGGTTTCACTAACAATAAAGACAGTTGAAGCTTTCAACATCACTCAAGGGATCTTGAATGTTCCATCTGAAGTCAGACATATCTAAGTTGCGTTAACAGATACGACTACAGTTGCAATTTAAAATTTTGTGTCGATATACTAAAGAATACCAAGTGTCGGGTGCAGTCTAAGATTGAGAGAAAACAGAGGACTCAAGCGTCTTGAAGCGATGAAAAATCAGATGCCCCGAGACAGGGAACTCAATAAAGAAGGCATAGCTACATGTTTTGTTGGCTAATCAGCGTAATTTGAATCGTCTGAATTTACGTTAACTGACGTGTATGTACACCTGTACCCTTGCCTGGATGGCTCTAAGGTCTTGCCTAGCACAGTTAACTATACCCCTCTTGCAGGTTTCTTGAGAAAGATTCGTATATGAGTCATATCCAGCAATATTGAACTCACATTCCTCTGGGTCGAGTCTTCTGTTCTTGTACAACAGATCTACAACTTCTACAATATTGGGTTGGTGTGTAACGGGCCGAGTTCTCGCTTTTTATAATTTACCATCCAGATATTATTTTTCTGTTAGTCTTCTTATTTATTCATATACTTATATGTTCGTTGTTGCATTCTTTCCAATGAGTGTCCTGTTTAATATAGTTATCCTTCTTCAATTCCATATTACTATCTATATATCTGTATATCTATAGTCTTATCTCTATACCTATATTCTATGTCTTATCTCTATATACTTATTTCAATGTTCTTTATCTCTATATACCTTATATTCTTATATGTTCTTTATCTCTATATACCTTATATTCTTATATGTTCTTTATCTCTATATACCTTATATTCTTATATGTTCTTTATCTCTATATACCTTATTTTCTAATATGTTCTTTATCTCTATATACCTTATATTCTTATATATTCTTATATAAGTAACTCTTATGCTTCTCGGCTTATGTTTTCCAAGTCAATGTTCTTTCTTTATATTTTCTTTCATATATATTATATTTTCTTCCATATATTTTGTTCTAGTTATATTCTAAACCATGGATTAACCTGGGAAACCATGTCTTTCTTATTACCACACTTATTATACTTACAACGGTAGACCTGCCACCACCCAGGATTTTATTAGATTATAACATATCTTAGTTAACTGTTAGGTAGCGAGCTTCTAGGCACGTGAGTTAGTTATTTTCTGAGAACGAATGTGGGAAAGGATAGAGTGGTGATACTCGTAGATTACTAATTCAATATTTATTAACACAGTGATTGGATAAGATGCATCTTAGATTCACTCAGACAAAACAGAACTGCAATTTATTTATTAAGTCATCAAACACTTCAAGAACTTATTACCTCATTAATTACCTCCAAATACTTATTACTTCAATCGACAATTGTGGTATTATTACTCTGCCAAATGATATTCAGTAATGGGTATACACCAGATATCACTGGACCCTCAGGTCTTACTTTATAGCAAATTAACTCTTCACTTCTTGGTTATATCATTATACTCTCAGATTATCATTTCATGGTCACTACCGATGAATACATAACACACTGGACAACTCCACAATTTGCCCAACATACAATACCTCCTGTTAATTCGCAAGGAACAACAGGGCACTTTGAACTCTCATTCAGTGGTTCAATACTTAACCTGGGATACTATATTTCTGCTGGTTATCCCCCAAACAAGATACAATAATACTTAGGCCCACGTAACTGTGAGGAGTGCTCCAGGGTAACGCTGGTCTCTACAACAAATGAAGATCGCTGTTAGGGGTGGTTGTAGACCGACACACGCCCAGGGAGTGGGCGCCTGATTTGCAGGAAACGGACTTCCCAGTTTAATCCTGTCGAATTAACGGCATCGTCCAACCCGGTTACCCACCCACGGTAGCCGATGAGTATTCAGCTCAACACACTGGAGAGACGTTGAGGAAGAGTCAAGAATGCGTAAATGTCTAACTTCAACAATACAAAACATACGCCTGGCAACGGTTCAGACGATATCTAAATCTCTACGTTACTCGACTTAATTGGCACAGAATTCACTATGTTAACTCATGAACACTGATATTCACAAAATTGACTATGTTAAACTGAATTAATAGGCGGCGGGGGACACACGTTAACATACCTGGAGAGACGTTGAGGAAGAGTCACGAATGCGTGATTCTCCCTCGTGTAGAGGTATATACTTGCACCGGCGGGGCAGCTTGGGCCTCCGTATTCATACCAGAAGGGTTGATCTTACCAACAACATAACTTCTCTACCATTTTGGATCACTGTATACTTAGTTATGAACTCCAGTGTTCTTGACCAGGGTAATTTCCTATGTCTATTCATATAATCTAATCAGAGGTTCAGCTTGCCAGGAAAAGGTGGAATATACACGTGGATAACATTAATTCTGCAAGCTCAGGCCTGAGGCGAACAAGGAGCTATTCACGAGGAGGCTCTAGATCTTGGAGATTATACCAGTTGACAGAATAGTTCAGGAGATTAATGACTTTCTTAAATAGACAACTGACACTAACTAAACTATAAACATCAGATTCTCTGATGTCGGGGCGACAAAATGATATAACTTCAGGAGAGATGAGAAACTCATGAATATCCCCACGGACGAAAATACGCCTGTGGGTATTTTTGGATTTGTGTTCACACTCAGGATGGGTTGGAGAAAGGAAACTCACAATGTGCTCTCTGTATACATGTTGTATTGGATGTACAATGCAGCTTGGTGCTGGGAAGGCAGTATAGTTACAAGCCTGATGTAGAGAGAGCTGGTTGGTGAGGGTGCTCAGAGGAGGACAGCTTGTGGGTCGCCATGCTCGCCGGCGGGAGCGAGGACCGCCAGGCAGGCGGAGGAGGAGGTGTTGCTAGCTGGTTGGTGGAGGTAGAAAGAGACAGGTCACCACGAGGTCAGGTCTTAAATAGCGGGGGTAGGCGTGGCTTAGTAGTTGACCCCCGCTCAGTGATGTATGGCGGCGCTGGTTGACCTAGACCATGAGGCATACACTGGGGAATTGGTGGGGTCGGCTACTCAGCGACAAACAGCATTTGTAGGGGAGAAATCCACTACACTCCACTCTAGCTGGCCAATTCGACTCTCACTTACTTGACACGTTTTACTAACAATAAGGACAGTTGAAGCGTTCAACACCCTCACAATGGATCTTGTATGATCCAACTGTAAACAGACATATCTAAGTTGACTCAAAACAAGGGTGTTCTCTCTCACACTCAAATTCATTTTATAGAGAGGTTGGTTTCAGTAAGTCAGAGAAAATGGGATAACGGAGGACTGAGGTGTCTTGAATTGATGAGAAAACGGACTCCTCAGATGGAGGACTCAAACGAAAGCCAAGTTCCATGTTTTGTGGGCTATTGAGCGTAATATGAATCATTTGATTTTGGCGCTAACTGACGTGTAAGACCGTGGTCGTTACAAAGCTTTCCCCTCCCAAAGATTCGATATTATGCGGTATAGTCAACAAAACATTCACAGAAAATACACAATTTCAAAACACAATATCTTGCAGTACTGGGGTAATGGTCAACAATACAGGCAACACACATTTACAAAATTTTCACATACATAAAATTTTGCAACTCAAATGAATAATCACAAAAAACTCCCAGACATGGGCAGATAAAACTAACAAAGCAATTCTGGTCATGACCCACAAAAGAACATAATCATACATCAATAGTACAGACAATAATAAAAACAGGCCGGCCTTAGCTACAGTTTTTGTACGTTTTTAACTACACCATCCACCAGGATGACAGGTAGTTTCCATCTAGGCGATTGATCAGATATGTATAACACTGGACCCAAGCACCAAATTCAACAATTGAGATCTCAAGCTTGTAGTAGTTAGGCGGACCCCATCCAGTCACTGAAGTGTTAGGGTTGACCTTATCACGAAAGAATCATTCTTCACTGACGAGACGAGGCAAGATCTAAGTGGTCAGAGCATGGACTCAAATAGTCTATAATGCCAGCGACCCGGTCCACATGAAACCCCCAAAAACTCAGTGCCCTTCTGTTACTTTGCAATGCAAGAGTCTTAAACTGCACTAGGTCCATGTACTCCTGTACACGCCTAGCCGTGACTCTGCAAGGCAAGCGTCTTAAACTGCACTAGGTCCATGTACTCCTGTACACGCCTAGCCGTGACTTTGCAATGCAACCGTCTTAAACTGCACTAGGTCCATGTACGGTACTCCTGTACACGCCTAGCCGTGACTAAAGTCCAGCCCAACTACCTCCTACACCAACTTAGGCCTATGCGCATAGGACCTCCAGGTAAACTTGATCACTCACACCAAACGATGTTCTCACTGCAGTAAGACACATCTACTCATTCCTCTGGCCCAGGCTACATACTGACAATCCCTTCCCAAAAAGTCTCACACTGGCCAAACTTGCATGGCAAAACAAACAGTTGATGTTCACGATCAACGAATCTCAAGTACTAAGTAAGTGCCCTTCACGGCAATTGAGAGACGTGACCGACCAACCGGTTCTGTTCCTAGAGATCCATATGGATCCGTGGTCTCCTCCTTCTCTGTGGGAACCTAGCCGCAGGAACTCCCCCTGGGTTCCCTGGACTGGCCAACCCTTCTCTTCCATCTGGTTCTGAATCTGATGAAGACTCACAAGGTGGAACCTGAATGTCATTCAACTTCGTAAACATATCCCTACCTACGAACCTTTTCACTTTCTCTGCGGCTCTTTTAATTATCTCTGTTTCGTCTGACATGTTTGTGAGTTCATAGGCGGCACCGTCTCGGATGTTATCAGTTACTATATACGGACCCCTCCATTTGGCGTTCAATTTCCTACTAGTACCTGGAAGAGGTACTTCAGCCCTCACCCATACCATTTGTCCCAACTGGACTTCTTCGTTCCTCCTATCTCTATTGGCTCGTTGTCTGACTTCCCTTGACGTTCTCTCGGAAGTCTTTTTTATCAATCGGTGAGCTTCTCTTAACCCCTCACTACTTTCACTTTCTATTACAGGTAATCCAATACCCATTTGTCGGTGAGCATGGCGTGAGAAGAAGGCAAAGTGTGGCTGCACTCCAGTCGTGGAGTGCACAGCCGTGTTCAATGCACACTGCACGGGACCTAAGAACTTGGGCCAACGTCGGGGGTTGTCTTCACACAGGATGGCAAGGAGGGTTCTTAAATGTTCGGTACATTCTTTCTGTAACACTGTTGCCTCGGGGGAGGTATGGCAAAGTGAAATATGAACTAATATTGCTCCTTCTACAAAAACTCTTAAAGTGGGCTGCTGTAAATTCCCCTCCATTATCGGCAATTACCGTCTTCGGGCTGCCAAATACATTAGTGAATTTCTCAAATTCTCGGGTAACTTCTTGGGTCGTTTTAGTTCGAAGGGGATAGAAGTTAACAAATCTAGAGTAATGATCGAGGACCGTCAACACATAACGGTACTCATTGACCCCCGCATGCATGTCAGTCAGGTCGACAGAAACTCGCTCGAGAGGCTTGGAAACTACCGGTAAGGCCTGCCATTTCTGGGTAAGACCCTTAGTCCCCTTGAATTTCTGACAGCTTTCACATGATTTCACAAAGTCGATACAATCCTTACGGTAGTTTGGCCAGTAGAATAGACTTTCTGTCTTGGCAATGGTTTTCCACTGCCCTAAGTGACCTGACTTTGCACTCTTGTGTACTAACGTTAAGGCGGCCTCACGTAAATGATCAGGTACTACCAAGCAATAGAGTATTGCTTTGCACAATCTGTTCTTTTACTAGATATAAAACTTCATCTATCACTTCAAACTTATCAATGGTGGTTTTAGGGTATCTGTGCCTCAGTAACTTTTCCCCAGTCAAATACTGCAAGAGCTCTTTCCACCGTGGTTCTTTCTGTTGTTCTAGTCCAAGCTCGGCAGGTGTTAAGCCCTCTAGCGTAGGAAATTTAGCTACTAGGTCTTTCAGCCGCCCTTCCCTTACTACTCTCACGGGCCTACTTAACGCATCAGCTACAACATTTGCTTTACCGGGTTTATAATCAATTGTAAAGGAATATTCCCTCATTTCTAACATCCACCAGTTCATTCTCTGATTCTTAGTCTTCTTCCTGAAGACTGAGGTCAGAGGTTGGTGGTCGGTTTTGATAGTAATTTGTGTGCCCCACAAAAAATGATGGAAGAACCGGCATGCTAACACAATTCCGAGGGCTTCCTTATCGGTGGTAGAATAACGAGTCTCAGCGGGTTTTAATTTCCTGGAAAAATAACCGACCGGACGTAACGAGCCGTCTGTCTGCACCTGATTGCGGGAAGCTCCTACACAGACGTGCAATTCAAAAGGTTTTTTGGCATCTGCCTTAACGAGAACCGGAAAGTGAGAGCGTGTTTCAACGTATCAAAGGACCTCTGACATTTATCGGTCCACACAAAATTGACATTTGCCTTAGTGAGTTCGGTGATAGGATAAGCTATCTTGGCAAAGTTGGGGACATGTTTACGGTAGAAGCTACACATTCCTAAAAACCGGCGAACTTGCTTCACATTAATTGGGGGTTTACACTCTGATACCGATCGGACATTCTCTGGATCTAGTTCAATGCCTCTCTCTGACACTACATGCCCTAAAAATTTCACTTGTTGTTGGCCAAACTGACACTTCGATAAGTTTAATTTGATTCCCATTTCTACGAATCTATCAAACACTCTGGCCAGCCTGTTCATCAATGTTGTGAAATCATTAGCCCACACTATCACGTAATTGAGGTAGTTCCTTACCTAGTCTTTCGCTGCTAAAGGGGATAATACTCGGTTTACTTCTCTGTTAAAAAATGGTGGCTGAGAGGCCAAAGGGTAAATGTGTAAACCTCCGTAAATTATCACTAAAGGTGGTTAGGTCTCGATTTTGTCATTAAGTATCACTTGATAATATGCGCCTTTCAAGTCTAAAGTAGCATAATATTCATTACTTGCCGCTGTCTCTACTAATTCATCTAAGTTGGGTAAGTCTAAGCATACTTAACAAAAGATCTCTTCAAATCACTGACTTCCCCTTCTTAAACACCCAAATTCTAGTAGCCATGACAACAACTAGCTTTCTCAGCCTTCTTCGCATACAAGTTGCAACTTATTAACAACTACTGTGATCATCGTGCGTTGATGTCCCAACAAAACTTCTGCAAAACTACCTCACCAAAGATAAATTCAATTAACACCCTTCCAGACACGGGGGTTAAACATTGACACAAAATTGCCAAGGATACTTCTTAAAAGTATAATCGTGAAAATTATTGGTAATAGTATCGGAGACTGTCACACAAAAATTTTCGATCTCTAAAGAAAACAACACACAGTTTCACTTCACAAGGTACTCAGAGTAATGCTAAAACATTAAGTGATGATACTTGATGAGAATGTCCCATGAAAATATAACTCTACATTTCACAAATGACTAGCAGAAAAGCCGATTTTCTGTACTCAACCAGTATTCACTGTCTCTTTTCAATTATCTTGACTCTGTGCTGTACTCAACACTTGGTGGACCTTACATGTAATTTCAACGAGCAGGTTTCAGAGATTGCATTCTTAGAGGCATCCATGTCACCACAGAGTCCTCAACCTAATCAATACATTTGCTGAAAATAGACAGGCATTAGTTCTCAACTACATATAGCAAATTTATTAACAATGCATATAAATCTACAATGTAAGAAATTGTAATGCAGTCTTTAATGAAATTATCAGTTAAAGAAACAGATTAAAAATGCCAAATGGAAAAATTTAACACTAAACTTTTGTTATATCAATAAATTCACTTGTCATAAATTGACATCAAATGGGATATAAAACCCTTTCTTGTTAGATCAAAATTAAAGTCACTAGAAAAAGAACAAAAATAATTAAATACACACAAAGAAAGATCATATAATACTCAACTCAGGTGATATAATATAAATTCAAGTTAGAAAAATACTTCAAGTGAGAATCTGAACACTTTCTATTGAAATCACACCAATATTTCCAATAAATGTCACAGCTACAAATAAAACATTGGATTACATAACCTTTGCAAATATGACACTTCCGTTGGCACTCAAGAGATGAACACTGTTCATCACATTTTTAACCTGGAAGATGTAAACTGCCCACTCAATGTCTGTAAATATCAATAGATTAATTCACTGGTCACAAAAGAAAATAAAAATTACACTAATGTGCCATTACCACTTTCCTGAATTTTCACACAATAAAAACTCAAAAAGATCAGTTAGGTAGCTTACTAAAAAAAAGTTGGTGCATTACCATAACTTTGTGACACAAAAGAAATTATAACTTTCTTTCACAAAAAAAAAAAATGTGAAACTGAATCAATTGTAAGTTCTTGCCTAACTCTTAAAAAAATATATCTTTGCAGTTCCAAATACAGTATTGTACTTGACACAAAAGTTTGTACTTTAAATGACACAATTATTTGTACTCTTTACTGATGACAAAATTATACATTACTGTATACTGTATTCTGAGAAAATAAATTCACCAAAGTACCGCACCTCATTCCTTCAAATTGGTTCTCAAATGAAAATAATCCCACCGCTGCCACCAGTTGTAACGGGTCGAGTTCTCTCTTTTTATAATTTACCATCCAGATATTATTTTTCTGTTAGTCTTCTTATTTATTCATATACTTATATGTTCGTTGTAGCATTCTTTCCAATGAGTGTCCTGTTTAATATAGTTATCCTTCTTCAATTCTGTACATATATACTTAATCTTATATATTCTTGCTTATATTCTTATATGTTCTTTATCTCTATATACCTTATATTCTTATATATTCTTATATAAGTAACTCTTATGTTTCTCGGCTTATGTTTTCCAAGTCAATGTTCTTTCTTTACATTTTCTTTCATGTATATTATATTCTTTTCCATATATTTTGTTCTAGTTATATTCTAAACCATGGATTAATCTGGGAAACCATGTCTTTCTTATTACCACACTTATTATACTTACAACGGTAGACCTGCCACCACCCAGGATTTTATTAGATTATAACATATCTTAGTTAACTGTTAGGTAGCGAGCTTCTAGGCACATGAGTTAGGTATTTTCTGAGAACGAATGTGGGAAAGGATAGAGTGGTGATACTCGTAGATTACTAATTCAATATTTATCAACACAGTGATTGGATAAGATGCATCTTAGATTCACTCAGACAAAACAGAACTGCAATTTATTTATTAAGTCATCAAACACCTCAAGAACTTATTACTGATGGTTACATGTGTTCCCTGAAGAATGCAGTGATGGGTAGGGAAACACCGGGTAACACTGAAGTCCGTATATTAAGGGATAGGAGAAATACAAGCGGTGACTAGCGTGTGCCATGCACGGCTCACACAGTCAGACTGAGACTGCCATGCCATATGGCAGCCGTGGGGCAATGTTGCCACATAACACGTGCAGTGTTGCCACGTAATTATATACATAGGTGCTACTCGGCACAGTAGCTTATATACAAGGTTGCTACTCGGCACAGTAGCTTAAATACATAACCTACATCTCCCTCCCCCCTCACGCTCATAGTCTTTGTCTTGAGCGGACTTCTTAGTCCTAAGTCGCTCTGAGCATCGAGGTGCACTGTGGGGTGGATCCTCGTGAGGTGTAGGGGACTCGTCCTCGGTCAGGGGGCCAGCAGCAGGGGGTGGGACTGGCCGGAGGAAGAGGCGGTTCCTCCACCAGACACGGCCGCTCAGCATCCTGACCTTGTAGTCCCGCGACCGGCCGACGCCCATCACTATGCCCACCTTGTCCCAACGTGTCGTCGTCGGGTCCTGGACGCGGACAAGGGCACCAATCTCCAGTGGCTGAAGAGGGCGGGCACGGTCGTCATACCGAGCCTTGGCTTCCTTGCACGTGAAGCGGCGCGGCGGTCGCAGCTCTCTGCTCTGGTTTGCCACTCCTTCGCAAAGGCCTTGGCGTGTGCAGGAACGCAAGAGCGGAGAGGGTGACCATACAGTATCTGGGCAGGGGAGCGTCCTGTGTGGGTGGGAGTATTACGTAACTCCAGGAGTCCTTTGTCAAACGCCTCACAGTCTATGTTGCCTGAAGGGGCCACCTTGAGGATGAGGTGCTTGACTGTCTTGACCGCAGCCTCAGCATGGCCGTTTGACTGTGGGTAGTGGGGTGTTGACATGATGTGGCGGACTCCCCAACGCTCCAGGAATCCTGTGAATTCCCGGCTGGTGAACTGTGGCCCACCGTCCGTCCGCAGACGTACGGGGACGCCCAGGTCACGAAAGAGGTGCCGGAAGTGGCGAATGGTGGCCGCGGACGTCGTGTCCGAGCCACAGATTACCACCACAGGCCAGCCAGAGAGTTGGTCGGCGACAACTAGGAAATGTTTCCCAGCTGTGCTGAAGAAATCAGCCGACACAGGCTCGAAGGACCTGGTGGGTTCGTCGTCGCACAAGAGGGGCTCCTGCTGTTGAGTGGGCTGCATGATCTGGCACGGCTCACAGGCACTGACCGTATTGAGGATATCCGCGTCAATGACGGGCCAGTACACAGCCTGCCTTGCGCGGCGCTTGGTGGCCTCTGCTCCACGATGGCTGTCGTGTAAGCGGGCCAGAACGCGACGACGGAGAGCTGCAGGGACGACCGCACGGGCACCGTACAGGACGAGGTCCCCATCCGCGTAGAGGTCCTCACGTATCTTCCAATACGGGCGTAGGGCGTTGTGGAGTCAAAATGGTCGCGAGGGAACCCAGTCCTCACACTCCAAGAGCTGAGTGTAGGAGGGGTCGTCACGTGCCGCGGTCCGTAGTTCCTCAAGGGCCAGATCGCTGTCGGGTGGCGACACTGAGGCCTGGGTGCTGACGAGGGACTGTACGGCCTGCAAGGTGACGATGTTGCTGACGGAGAAGCCGGCCTCGGTGCTGAGCATCTCGTCTTCAGGTGTAGGGCAGCTGACTGGGGAGCGGGAGAGGGCATCCGGGATGCACAACTCCTTACCTGCGCGCCAAGCTGCGGTGAAAACGAAGGCCAAAATCTTCTCCTTCAGGCGCTGGTGGCGGGGATTCTCGATGGCGTCCAGCGAATAGTGATTAAGATTGGGGACCAAGGGCCTGTGGTCTGTGATGTGGTCGAAGTGCTGTAGGCCAATCAAGTAAAATTTGCACTTCGATAAGGCCCATACCACTGCCAGCAGCTCCAGCTCGATGGTATCGTAGCGAGAGACAGCATCGGTGAGGAAGCGAGAGCCACACTGTACGAGCCGGTACTTTCCTCCACCGTGATCCTGGAGAAGGGCGTAACCAACCCCGTACAGGCGCGAGGCGTCTGTCTGGAGGACGGTGGGGAGCGCTGGGTCGAAAGTAACGAGGATAGGTGGACTTGACAGGGCCTCCTTCACCTTATGAAAGGCGAGGTCGTGGTCAGGGGTCCATGTGAAAGTCCTCTTGGGGCTCATCAAGGGGCGGAGAGGCCCGGCAGCGGCGGAGACGTCAGGAGAAAATTCTGCCAGCTGGTTCACCAGGCCCATGAAAGACCTGAGATCCGTAAGGTTGGCAGGTTTTGCAAAGTCCGCTATGGCGCGAACTTTCTCCAGGTCTGCAGCAATGCCATCCCTTGAGAGTCGGTAGCCGCAGAAGGACACTGCAGGTGCGGCCAAGACGAACTTCTCGGCATTCAGAGTGATGCCGTGCGTCCTACACCTGGTCAGTACCTCATCGATGCGGCGAAGATGCGTCAGGTAGAGGAGGACGTCATCCACTACCTTCACACAGTTGGTCATGCCTTGAAGTGCCATGTCACCACGGAGACAGAAGGCGTCCCCCGTAGCAGCGAATCCCATAGGGCCACGGCAGTAGCGGAAGCGTCCGTAAGGCGTGATGAAAGTGGTCAGTGGCTGATCCTCCTTCTTCAGTGGGATCTGCCAGTAACCACAGAGGGCGTCCATCGTCGACAAGTGCCGTACCTTCGGATCCACAGTCCGTATAGCTACAAAAGGTGTGGGTGAAGGGTGGGTGGGACGGGACACCTGGCTGTTAAGCTTAGACAAGTCGGTAGTAATCCGCACTCCACCGTTAGTCTTAGCCACAGCGACTAGAGGGTGGCACCAAGGGGATGGGTCGTCACCAACGGGAACGATGACGCCCTGGGCCACCATGGAATCCAGTTCCTTCTTGACTGAATCCCTGAAGGCGAGAGGAATCAACCGGGGAGTGTGTATGGCAAACGGCTGTGCATCTTCCCGCAGGTGTATCCTCATAGGCGGACCCGCCATAGCCTTCAGTGGCGCGGTCCATAGGGCCTCCTTCGTCACCAGCACATCCGAGTACTCCTTCAGGAAGTAGGCCCTTGCGGCTGAAGGAGACATCTCGCTGTGAAGAGGAAGCAACCGTGACTTGGGTGGAGGCGAGGCGGGAGTGGACGCTGGTTCTGGGCAGCTCTGTGCCGCAGCGCCAGGCGCGTCGCTCATTGATTCCCGCACACCTGTTGGCGGTGTACCAAGCAGCTGGGATCTGCTCAGGAAAGTCTCTGGGCACCACGCCTAGCTCCTTGCAGTGCTCCACGACAACAAGGGTGTAGCGAGAATAGGCTGCACGTCGATCCATCCGTGACACGACCTGTCGCCGTAAGTGATCTCTGCTTGAAAGGAGCCCACAGCGTCCGGCATCTGGGAACCGTCCGCACTGTAGTACTGCAGCTGCGGCGGTGGTCCCAGGCCGAGTTTGGTGAGGCCCAGTTTCTGGAGGTGCTTCAATCCAATCACTGTAGTATCAGCGCCGGTGTCCGGTATCACCTCGATGTGACCCGACACATCACCGTGTGTGACGGCGACGCGAATGGTGGGGGAAGGGGTAGCCCTGGGGCGTGTGGTCGATTCCACCCTCCTGATGTGACTCCGCTGCTGCTTGGGACTGCGTGGGCCATCTGGAGGGGGCTGCGCTCGAACCACCCCGAGGGAAGTGCGCTGCTTTCCTCCTCGTCTCGGGCTTTTGGCCTTCGGTTGGCGGCAGCACTTGTCATAGTGTCCATAGCGACCGCAGGCCTGACACTTGCGGCCTCGTGCAGGGCACCTGTCTGTGTTAGACCAGTGGTCCTTACGGTCACATCCACGACACGGTGCGTCGGCGGCCGGGCAAGTCTTGGGGCCGTGCTGCTTTCCACAGCTGCTACAGGAAGCACTAGGCGGAGGCGTGGAAGAACGTGTGGCAGCCTTCGCATTGTTCGCCGCCTTCTTACCCTTCTTGTACTGAGAGATTGCTCTCACAGCAGGAGGGGCCCGTAAGGCAGAGCTGGCGGACTTGGTGGCCTCGTATGACCGACATTCAGTCACTACCACCTGGAGTGTGGAGGAAGCGTCCAGGGGCATGAGTCGCTGCACCAACTCTTCCTGCCTGACACCTGTCAAGATCCCGTGCTTGATTCAGGCTTCCTCACATTCCCGGCTGTGTGCCTTGCAGACGTCGATCTCCTCTGACAAACTCTTCAAGCGTACAAAAAAGTCGTCAAAGGATTCGTTCTCCGCCTGCTTGCAGCTGGTGAAGGCGCCGCAATGCAAAGCCTCGTTATTCCGACCCTTAACATGCTCCTGTAAAAGGTCGAGCAAATCCGTCACTGAAGAGGTAGAATCTGGAGGCACTTGCAATGTGTGCTCCAAAACTCTCTGGGTCTCCACCGACAAACACATCCGCAGTTGGATGAGCTGTTTGTTTGGAGGCATGCTGTCAAGGTCCACCATCGTGGAGTAATCTGTCCAACGCCGCCTCCACTCACGAAAAAGCTGAAACGTGACGTCTGGTGAGAGGGCGGGTGGGGGTTAAACAGATGCCTTGTGAGCTGTTTGTTTGGAGGCAAGAGTACCTGGAGGACGCTGGTGTGGTGGAGGAGGGAGGATATTGGCGCCTTGAAGCGCGCTACCTGCGAGTGAGGGAGGGTGGGTTAGCGATAGGGTCGCCAATAGTGCCTCAAAACGCAACTTTTCCTCCTCTCTTCGTGTCTCCTCCCTCTGAAGTTCCATCACTCTGCGTCTCTCGTCCTGGTCGTCCATCCACCTCAGAATTGTGGCGATGTCCGTCACTGGAGGTGGAGGATGAGAGTCTGTGCCCAGTGGAGGGGAAGGTGGTGGGGAGTCGTGTCTCCCATCTTGACGTTGTCCCTTCTTACCGCCCATCTTAATGTGTGCGTGGACTGCACTGTTTAGTATATAAAGTGGCGCCTCAACAGCTCGATCCACATATATATGACATAAACAGCGCAGAAATAACGCATAGAGTCCACTGTTCTGTCCGTGAGTGAGTGCGTGCATGCGTGTGTGTGTGTGTGTCTGAGAGAGCACTTCGTGGTGGCCTTAATGCCGGTGTCTAGAGACGCCGCGCGGGGGTGAGACTGTCAGTGTCTCCCTGGATGTCACACGAGAAGGGTGTACGCCTGCGTGATCCGTGGGTACCACAAAAAACAGGCCAATGCTCAACTCTCAGCTCTAGACACACACTAATACATTGACACTAACACTGCCACCGTCACTAAAAAGCACTGTGACGGCCCAACACTGCACATCGAGGCGAAACACAACACAACACACTAAGAGTCGACGCGCACATCACATGGCCGGCTAACTGTCCATCGTTCACGCACTTGTAAGTCCACAGATCCTAGTCACTGCGCCATGATGGTTACATGTGTTCCCTGAAGAATGTAGTGATGGGTAGGGAAACACCGGGTAACACTGAAGTCCGTTTATTAAGGGATAGGAGAAATACAAGCGGTGACTAGCGTGTGCCATGCACGGCTCACACAGTCAGACTGAGACTGCCTTGCCATATGGCAGCCGTGGGGCAATGTTGCCACATAACACGTGCAGTGTTGCCACGTAATTATATACATAGGTGCTACTCGGCACAGTAGCTTATATACAAGGTTGCTACTCGGCACAGTAGCTTAGATACATAACCTACAATTACCTCATTAATTACCTCCAAATACTTATTACTTCAATCGACAATTGTGGTATTATTACTCTGCCAAATGATATTCAGTAATGGGTATACACCAGATATCACTGGACCCTCAGGTCTTACTTTACCAAGTAGCAAATTAACTCTTCACTTCTTGGTTATATCATTATACTTTCAGATTATCATTTCATGGTCACTACCCATGAATACATAACACACTGGACAACTCCACAATTATCGCAACATACAATACCTCCTGTTAATTCGCAAGGAACAACATGGCACTTTGAATTCTCATTCAGTGGTTCTATACTTAACCTGGGATACTATATTTCTGCTGGTTATCTCCCAAACAAGATACAATAATACTTAGGCCCATGTAGCTGTGAGGAGTACCCCAGGGTAACGCTGGTCTCTACAACAAATGAAGATCGCTGTTAGGGGTTGGTTGTAGACCGACACACGCCCAGGGAGCTGGCGCCTGATTTGCAGGAAACGGACTTCCCAGTTTAATCCTGTCGAATTAACGGCATCTTCCAACCCGGTTACCGACCCACAGTAGTCGATGAGTATTCAGCTCAACATACTGGAGAGACGTTGAGGAAGAGTCACTAATTCGTAAATGTCTAACTTCAACTATACAAAACATACGTCTGGCAACGGTTCAGACGATGTCTAAATCTCTACGTTGCTCGACTTAATTGGCACAGAATTCACTATGTTAACACATGAACACTGATATTCACAAAATTGACTAAGTTAAACTGAATTAATAGGCGGAGGGGAGCACACGTTACAAACCTGGAGAGACATTGAGGAAGAGTCACGAATGCGTGATTCTCCCTCGTGTAGAGGTATATACGTGCACCCGCGGGGCAGCTTGGGACTCCATATTCATACCAGAAGGGTCGATCTTACCAACAACATAATTTCTCTACCATTTTGGATCACTGTATACTTAGTTATGAACTCTGGTGTTCTTGACCAGGGTAATTTCCTATGTCTATTCATATAATCTAATCAGAGGTTCAGCTTGCCAGGAAAAGGTGGAATATACACGTCGATAACATTAATTCTGCAAGCTCAGGCCTGAGGCGAACAAGGAGCTATTCACGGGAAGGCGCTATATATTGGAGATTATATCAGTTGACAGAATAGTTCAGGAGATTAATGACTTTCTTAAATAGACAACTGGCACTAACTAAACTATAAACATCAGATTCTCTGGTGTCGGGGCGACAAAATGATATAACTTCAGGCACGATCAGAAACTCATGGATATCCCCACGGACGACATAAAATACGCCACTCTAGCTGGCCAACTCGACACTCACTTACTTGACACGTTTTACTAACAATAAGGACAGTTGAAGCGTTCAACACCACTCACAATGGATCTTGTATGTTCCAGCTGTAAACAGACATATCTAAGTTGACTCAAAACAAGGGTGTTCTCTCTCACACTCAAATTCATTTTATAGAGGGGTTGGTTTCAGTAAGTCAAAGAAAATGGGATAACGGAGGACTGAGGTGTCTTGAAGTGATGAGAAAACGGACTCCTCAGATGGAGGACTCAAACGAAAGCAGAGTTACAAGTTTTGTGGGCTATTGAGTGTAATATGAATCATTTGATTTTGGCGCTAACTGACGTGTAAGACCGTGGTCGTTACAGGTGTACCTTCAGTAGTGTTTCAAATTCTTCTCTCTTATCAAGGAACGTGTCAGTATTAGTGTACATGACATTCAAGCCAGAATTTGTTCTCGGTAACGTCTCTGCTCTTAGTAGTAACTCCGGCCCCCTTCCATTCTCAGAAGCTGCGGCATTTGCTAAGGACACTGTATTTTGCAGGGTGTGGTTAGAAATGTCAGTGTTTACACGGCGCTCGCCTCCTCCCGGTTGGTAGGCGGAGCTGGTGCTACCTCCCTGGTGGGGGTAGAGCAGGTGGAGGGTACACTGCTGCCCCCTGGCTCTGTGTCAGCACACTTGCTTCCACTACCCTTCCCCTGAATATAACCCATGTACACCCATCTCCGTTCCTCCTTGACTCCTCCCTCTTCTACTTCAAGTCCTGCAGGAGCTTCTTGTTCTGTTCCCTCTGCATTACCGTGCAATGTGGGTGAATGAATACACTTGCTAAGTTTTTTGCCTGCCGAATAACCTCCCATTTCTCCTCCTCACCGACTAGTGTGGATCCTGAGGGGGCGAGGCTTATCCCTCTGCTTTTGTCCCAGCCTCCTCACATCCTGAGGCATCTTCAGAACCTCTGTACAAGTATTCTTAAACTGCATCTTATCATGTGTTATCCTACTCTCAGTTCCCTCCACCTGGTTCTCAGGGACTCCAAAAGCTACTACATTGTTCATGCGCTGGAAACGTCCCCGTTTTTCCTCCTCTCCCTAAACAGTAGGTCCGCTAATTGTCATTTCTTCGACGCACTTCTTCAGAGTACTTAGCTGGTGTAGAACCTGTTCTGATACTGCATTACTCTCCGCCACCTCCCGTGGCCGTGTTATGGCCTCAGCATACTTAGTTGTTTCTTTTGATTTGATATTTGCATCTTTTGTTTTACTTGTGTTATTTAATGTACCTTTTTAGCTAACTTAATCAATACTTAATGTAAATGTCATTAAATTACTTATTTTATATGATAATCTTCTTATCCCTTTCATAACTTTAATTTGTCTGTCACAAACAGTGATTCTTGTGTGTGTGCTCCTTACTTGATGCATCCACGTATTTCTACCCCTAAATTATTCACTCTGTATTTTTACTTGTCAACTTTGCCTTTCCTCAATATTGTTGGTAGCAAGGAGGGACATCACAGTATGTATGTATGTATGTATGTATGTGGCCAATATTACCCAGTTTCCCTCAGGAACAACATTGTTTATATCCGTTTTCTACAAGTCTCGCTGAACAGAGAGAACATTAAGATAGGAGAGACTTACCTGGTGGTCAACACAGTACAGTACAGTACAGCAATATCTTTGTAACCGCCCAATGAGCGACTGTTGGATAATGAGACCCTTGCACGTAGGACTCGATTGTTCATTATTCGGTCAAAACCTGCTGAGTACAAATTACATATGTTACATATGAGATAATTAATTCATTCGTACGTTCCTTCACTATTAACAACTACATATGACATATTTGAGTAGAGTCGGGTGTTAAACCATATAAAAAACTTACGTGTTTCGGGTCTAATGTAGGACTTATTCGCACCCTGACTTGTTAGCTCACTGGACGGCTAGAGACTGTCTTCTGAACCCCACAGGGAGCGAGTCAGCCCAAGGCGAGGACCATCTGTTTCACATTTAACATCTCAGCAAAGTTCGTTGTCAACACTCTGTCTCTCTCATGTCTCTCTTTTTCTCTCTCTCTATCCCTCTCTTTCTCTCTCTCTTCTAGTTTATCCTACTGTGGCGATAACACTCCCCCTGTTGAGCTTGCTCGAAACCCATTGTCTGCCCGGAGTCTCACTCTCTGACTCCCTCCAATAGGCAGAGCTTTGTCACTGGACGTATTAACACTGAGTCCTTCGTCTTCACTTTGGCACGCCGCACCAGGCCATCATCACCTGGTACCACCTTCAATACCCTTCCTAGCATCCATTTTCTCCTTGGGAGAGGAGGTCCAGATTTGATGACGATTTCCCCAGTGCTTCTGTCGCCGATGGAGTGTCGGGAGATATTCCTTCACCCACCTCTTCCAGAAGTGGTCTGCAATGAATTGGGCATGCTTCCATTTTCTTCGGTACACTTCTGCTATGGAGTGATCGCCTTCAGTGGGCAGGGTACCCGCGTGCGTTCGCAGTAGGTGAAGCGGTGTGAGTGCTTCTAGGTCTCTCGGGTCGTCGGATACTGGGGTGATGGGCCTCAAGTTGACAATCTCTTCCACGGCACAGAACAGGGTGTTGAGTCGCTCGTTGTCTAGTGCCTGTGTGTCCAATACCCCCTAGAGAACTTTCTTCATTGTGCGGATCTGACGCTCCCATACTCCACCCATGTGAGAGGCATTCGGAGGGCTGAACTCCCATTTTATTTGTCTCTGGAAGAGTGTGTTCCTAACATTATCACTGCTGTTCCACTTACTCACCGCCTCCAGAAGTTCTCTGTTCGCTCCAATCATGTTGGTTCCATTGTCGGATCTGATGAGCTTGGGAGGTCCTCTGTGGGATGTGAACCTCGTCATGGCGTTGATGAATGAGTCTGTGTTCAGTGAGGTGAGGACTTCCAGGTGTATAGCTCGGGTGGCCAGACATGTAAACAAGCATCCCCATCTTTTCGCCCGGGCCTGGCCTTGTTTAACCATGAAGGGACCAAAACAGTCGACTCCAGTGCAGGTGAATGGCCGATCTTCTGGATGTACCCGGTCCTCTGGCAGGTCAGCTTGGCGTTGGTGGGTAGGCTTCCAATTGCGTCTTCGACAAATTACACACGTACGTAGTACTCGATCGATCAACTTAAGGCACTTGGGTATCCAATATGTCTCGCGTAGTGCTGCTCGAGTGTGCTCGTGTCCTGAGTGGCCAACCCTGGTCGAATGTACCTCTTGTACGATAAGTTCTGTGGTTTTGTCCCTGGGTAACAGTATGGGGTTCCTTTGGTCTGGATGGGGAGCAGCACGCTTCAGTCGGTCGCCTACTCTGATCAGGTCGTCTGCACCCAGGTAAGGTTCCAGTCTGCTTACGTCACCAGTCCTGACGGAGCGTCCTCGTTCCAGCGCGTCCATCTCGTGGGGAAATCCCTTCCTTTGTATCAGGCTCAAGACAGCTAATCTTGCCTCATCCAACTCGCTGATCTTCAGTCGATCTTCTTGGTGACGTTCTTCCTTTTGGATAGCTAAAGCGCCACTGTAGGAACCTCCTGAGCCACGCCACACCGTTCAGTAGCTTATGCCATGAGGAGTACCTCACCCATAGCCCTTTTAGGGTACTCTTCCCCTGGTCAGTGCTCGTTGCCAGTACTGTTGCTTCTCCCTTTACCTCCGGGTCTCCACATGCAAGGTTAGGAATCGGCTTTGGGTTCTTTGGCCAATATTTTATTATTATTATTATTTTTATTGTTATTATTATTTTTTTAATTTATTTATTTTTTTTTATTTTTTTTCCAACAAAAGAAAGGGGGTCCCTGAATCCATCTGCAGTCCTTGTTCAATTCTGCCCCATGCAGTCCACGGCTGTCATCATCAGCTAGGTTTTGGTTGGAGCTCACGCGTCGCCATTGTTCTGCGTCAGAATTCTCATGTATCGTTGCAATTTGGTTTGCCACAAAGATATGGAAGCGCCGTTCTGTGCTTCATATGTAGTGAAGGGTGACCATGCTGTCTGTCCAGAACACTGATCTGTCGATCTGCAACTCTAGTTCATCTCTCAGTTGTTTGTCTGCTTTGGGTTGCTAACACTGCCGCACATAGCTCGAGCCGAGGTATGGTTTGCTGTTTCAGAGGAGCTACCTTGGCTCTGCCACACACAAAGGAGGTAGAGTGGGCTCCATCTCCACTTGTGATCCTGAGGTAGGATACAGCCCCATACGCTTGCTGGGAGTCGTCGCAGAAGTGGTGCAGTTGTACTGTAGGTTTTGGATTTGCACATTTAGGCTGGTAACATCGAGGGATGCGTACTTGGGACAAGTGGTGAAGTTCATTTAGCCACTACCGCCAAGCAGCTCTGTTGTGTTTGGTCATTGCTCATCCCACTTGATAGTTGGTCGTCTGTCCACCACAGGAAGTGCAGGGTGTCTCGATGCTCAGGCAGTACTCGTACCTGGTGGAACATAGCCTCGATATCAGACATGAGTGCCACCTTTTCTTGTTGGAACCTAATGAGGACTCCCATCAATTTGTTGTTGAGGTCTGACCCTTGCATCACTTGGCTGTTCAGGGACACTGACTCATACATTGCTGCACAGTCAAAAACTATTCTCAACTTCTCGGGCTTATTTAGGTTCAATACTGGGTGATGTGGGAGATACTCGCCCATTTATGGTCCTTCCTAGAAGTGTGCGCACCGCGAACGGCTCTCCGTTCTCACCGGTCCTTACCTCTAATGTTGTTAGGGCTTATGGTATATCCAACCCTATCTAGAGATCCATTCTTTCCGGTGCGTTGAGTGATGTGGTTCCTTGGAGGTGCCTCCACTTGGCAACGGCTCTGGTGTCCACAACCTAACTAGGATTCTGGGAATGTTGGTGGATCGACTTCTTCTTATTCCGACGCTAGTCACCTTCATATCCATCTCTTTGGCCTCACGCTCTTCGTCTCCTTCAGGATCATGCCTATGGAGATGGAAACAGACTTCCCTGTTATTCGTAGTCGGTTAGCTAGGCTCTCGGTGCAGTAAGACCTGCTGCTGACTGAGTCCAAGAGTGCTCCTGTGATCACTGTTGTATTCGTTTCTTGCCTTATCTCCCCGACCTTGACCTTTAATATGGGGAGTGCAACTCTGCCTGGATCTGCTAGTCATATGTCTTTTTTTTTTGCACAGGATGTAAAGGGGTGCCCAATAAACTAGCCCCCATCTGGGCAATAAAAAAAAATCTATAAATCTCATATGTCGTTGTAAGGGCGGAAACAATCTTCCTGCTGGTTACCGCTGCTAACTCGCTCGTTTGCTGGTGCAGACGACACTTGGGGCGGTTGGACAGAGGTGAGAATGGCAGCGACTATCTGGGTCACCGGCAGATTCAACCCAGCCGCCATACAGTCACTATCTAGCTACCCAGCTGTCCGTCAAATTCTGGCTATGATCTCATCATAGGTCGTGGACTCGTGGGCTGTGTTCCCAGACCTTCACCTATAGACTGTTAATTCTCTGGTCATCTACCACTACCGCATACCACGACTGCCAGTTCATCTCATTCCGTCTGTGTCCCGGTGTTCTCCTGCCATTTCAAGACGTCACTCGAGTGTGGAGTTGAAAGGACGCTTCCCTACCCTGAGTGTGCATCACCGTGTTCCAGTACCTTCCCCCAGGGCCACTGCCGTAGGAAATATTTGTTCATTGTTTGATTCTATCAGTTGTTGACTCCCATTAATTGTTTGATTCTATTAATTGCTGACTCCCATTAATTGTTTGCTCCCTTTAATTGTTTGCTTCCATTAATTGTTTGACTCCCGTAATTGTTATTTGATGTTTGTTGAGTGGTGTCAGAGTTTTGTGTTATATTTTTATAGTAAAGAGATGTCAATCTCAAACGGTTGTTTGTTATTCCTCAGAAAACCATGGACCTTGACTTTCCTTTATTAAGACCCTGATTAGCCTGGTAAGGGATTTCTATCCCCAAAGTCCCAGGCCTTTACAGTCGTAATCTTCGAGTCCTTCACACTGGTTATTTTCTCGATCGTACCTGGGTCTCCAGCACCTGGGTCGGTGCTGGAGGTTAGTACAGCGTCCTTTCTGGGATGGTCAAAGTATTACACTATAAGTGTGTCAAATGAGGAGTGACTGATCCACATGTAATTTAAGGTTTTTGAAATATGTAGTTAAAATAAAAGATATAGATGGTGTGTGGTGGAAGCATCGTGGTCTAGCACACACACACACACAAGCGCTGTAAACGTTGTGTGGATTCACTGAGTGGTTTGGAAGTGTTTATTTCCATTCATAATTTCGTAACTACAACCTATGGTAATTTTTCTTCATGTTTGTATGTATATTATGTATGTTGTATGTATACCATGTATGTACTCTATATATACACATTATTTCTCTAGTCAGTAGCATGTGGCAATGCCCCTGTTTCATGTCACCACACGCTTAGATAGATGTGCCTGGCGACATTTGGAAGCTGATAGTATACCACTTACCACATGTCGCCTGAGAGGTCAGAGTGAGGTAAGTTGACCCTATAGGAGTGTAAGGACTACCTGCGCTTGTAATCGCACCCCTGTATATTTCTGTTAATAAGAACCTACAGAACTCTACAGGTGTTTATGCTCGCTCCTGTAGTTAGAACCAAGTACCCCGAACATCTCCATGGCGCATTGGCGCAGTGAGTATCAAGTGATTGATTAAGTGGAAATAAGTGCGTTCATGTAAAATCAAGGCCAGTAGACATCCTCCGTCAACTCCGTCATCCGTCCCCTTTGTCTCCCATAAAAATTCGTTTGAATAACCAACGAGTTTTGAGCAGTGTGCAGTGACTGCAATTTCCTGTGAAGTGTCATTAAGTGCCCCTCGTATGTGTGTATTGTTAAAGTGTGTGTCCTTGTTTTAAAGGATTCCCTAAGGTGGAAGGCTGATATAGGGCATTTGTGAGGAGTCAGCGTGACCGTCCCCGGGTGCCTGGAGGGTAACTACCCCCACTGCTCACCCCCCACCGCCTCGCCTCCCTCCGCGCTCCACCGCGCCTACACACACCAACCCACGCACTAACACACTGATCGCGGTCATTTCTTCATATATATTTTATATATATATATAAGTTACTTATCTGTGTATTCAATTAATTTTGTTGTCTCAGATCTGGTTGATACGACGGGCTGACCGGTCAACATTGCTTCGAGATACGACATACAGATAAAGTAATTATGCCCCGGGCCTCACGCAGCGGTGTCCCTAGCGCCCGTATGAGTCAGACGGATGACAGCTCTACAGAGATGGATGACCAGTCAGTGCGCGACGCCCCACCCTCTGCCAACACATCTCCCAGCCACACCCCTCGACCCTCAGCTTCGTCCTCAGAGATAATTGCTCTGATGAAGCTCATGAGGGAAGAGAGGCGTCTGGACGAAGCGAAAAGATGTGCTGAGGACCACCAACGGAGATTGGAAGATAACGAACGGTTTGCAGCTTTGATATCTAGCCTCACTGCTAATCAAGCCCTTGGCCCTTCCACTACTCCAGTACCGACTGGCTCCGATACCTCTTTCAATGCCCTCTGCTAAAGCGGTTGTCCAACCCCCACCCACCTTGAAACCTGATGAGACTTTCCAGACTTTTCGTGAGTGGCGGCGACGGTGGACTGATTATGCGACAATGGTGGATCTCCAGAGCTTGCCACAGCCTAAACAACTCATTCAGCTACGTATGTGCCTATCTTTGGGAACGCAGCATGTGTTGGAACATACGTTGTAAGTGCCCCCGACGTCTTTGTTGTCTGTAGAGGAGGCACTGGATGTTCTAGAACGGCACATCAAAGGTCAGAGGAATGAAGCTCTGCGCAGGAGGGAAGTGTTTAGCTGTAGACAGATGGAGGGCGAGACTTTTGACGATTTCCATGTACGACTCAAGAGAGCCTCGGTAATCACCAGCAGTGCGAGGAGATCCAGTTGACGCAGGTGATCCTGATGGGTGTTAAGGACGAGGAGCTTGTCCAACGCCTCACCTCCCTCGACTCTTCCTCCTCTCTTAAGGATGTATTGACAGTATGCCGCTCCTATGAGGCTGCCAGGTGTGCTACCTCTGCCATCCGCGCTCCCCTTACAGCCGTACGGGCTATGTCCCAATACAAGAAAGATAAGAAGTCTGCCCCAACGCCTACGCCCACCACGCCCACGCCCGGCTCCCTTTGCAACAGCTGTGGTAGGCAGCACGGAACACAGGTGTGTCCAGCTGCCGAGTCTACCTGCGACAGTTGTGACCGCAAGATCCACTGGTCACTTGCAGTACGGTGCCCAGCCAAACACGTTCAGTGCAATGTGTGTGGTCGTCTGGGCCACTACGACAAGTGTTGTCCGACCAACAAACCCAAGGAACAGCGTCGGCGGAAGCAGCAGCGCCCTTCCACCAGTGAGGGCCGCCCACAGTCGCCAAACCAGAGGCACGACGACCCTGGACAAAGCCTGACCCATATTAGGACGGTGTACTCCTAGCGTCCCAGGACCAAAGTCCTCCAGCACGTCAGCGTCATCGTGACCTACGGCAATGTGTCATCCTGTCTCAAGATGCTGCCCGACACCGGCGCTGAGGCTACGGTCATCGGTCCCCAGCATTTGCAATGCTTGGGGCTCTCTCCAAGCGATCTAGGACCGCCTCCCAAGGACCTCTGCGTCACGGCAGATGGTTCACAGATGGCCCCAGCCCTAGGTTCACTCTATGCACATGTCGCCTTTGGCAACAGGTCGTGTCAAGCCTGGATTGACGTGCATAATGGTGTCCCGACTCCTTTGCTGTCCTACAGACATTGCCAAGAGTTGGCCATCATCTCCCAGGACTTCCCAACACTGATTCTCGAGGTAAAATACGCCAACAGGGTGCACGAAGGGAGCAGCAACTACCCTGCTGCCGCCCTACCCCTATCTCTGGCCAGTGACACCTCTCCTTCGGTAGTTGTCCCTGCTGCTTCACGTCCCCACGCCTTGGCTCGCCTCCACGACAGTCACTGTGGAGCCGAGGCCACCAAACGGCGTGCAAGACAGACTGTGTTCCGGCCTGGCATCGACCCCGACATCTCCAATGCTGTCCAGGTGTGTAAGCCCTGCCATGTACTACAACCCAGCCAGCAGCAGGAACCCTTCATGAGTGACGACAACCCCACCCACCCCTTTGAGTCTGTGTCGGCCGACTTTTTCTGTGTGTCAGGAGAGTCCTTCCTGGTTATCGTCGACCGTCTCTCTGGTTGGCCGGTTGTCATCAAGTGCAGTAAGGATACGACAGCTGCAGCCACCATCAGCAAGTTCCGCTACTACTTCCGTTACGTGGGCGTTCCTGCGCGCCTGAGAACCAACGGAGGGCCCCAGTTCACAAGCCGGGACTTTGCTGCGTTCCTCGACCGATGGGGAGTCCTGCATGTGTTGTCACTGCCTCATTACCTGCAGTCCAACGGCCTCGCTGAGGCTGCTGTCAAATCCCTGAAGCACCTCATCCTCAAAGTGGCCCCTTCTGGGAATATTGACTGCGAGGCCTTCGACCAGGGTCTCCTTGAGCTCAGAAACACACCTAACTACACCGGACGCTCCCCTTAATCCTTCTCCAAGGAGTGGCAGGTCAAGACAGAGGATTTTGATCGCCGAGCCGCCGAACGTATTCAAGACGTCGTCGCCCGCCACAACGACCACGCCCTTCCTCTCCTCAGGTTGAGTGTCGGCACCCAAGTCCGTGTCCAGGACCCGACCTCCCTACGTTGGGACAAAGTGGGCGTAGTCATGGGTCTCGGCAGGTCACGGGACAACCAGGTGCAGTTACCCAGCGATCGGGTGTGGTGGAGGAACCGCCGTTTCCTCCGCCCTGTAAAGCATCCCGCTGACCCCGTCACCAGTACTGAGTCCCATATCCCCCCCCCCCCCAGTGATTAAGTCCCTCGACGCTCAGAACGGATCCACAGGAAAAGGTCCACTCAAGACTTTGCTATGAGCGTATAGGGGGGGGGGGGGGGAGGTGTATGTATATTATGTATGTTGTATGTATACCATGTATGTACTCTATATATACACATTATTTCTCTAGTCAGTAGCGTGTGGCAATGCCCCTGTTTCATGTCACCACACGCTTAGATAAATGTGCCTGGCGACATCTGGAAGCTGCTAGTATACCACTTACCACATGTCGCCTGAGAGGTCAGAGAGAGGTCAGTTGACCCTATAGGAGTGTATGGACTACCTGCGCTTGTAAGCGCACCCCTGTATATTTCCGTTAATAAGAACCTACAGAACTCTACAGGTGTTTATGTTCGCTCCTGTAGTTAGAACCAAGTACCCCGAACATCTCCAATGTTCATATATAATGAAGATAATGCAGAGTATAAAATGTCATATACAATACTTATACATAATGTCACCTATGCAGCCGTACTATGACTGTGTGTGTTCGTGCCTGTGTTGCCTCGTGATAGCTAGAGTGGGCCTCCTTCCAGAAAGGACGTTGTACTAACCTCCAGCAACGACCCAGGTGAGCTAGAGATTATGGTTTCCGACTGGACCTCTGGCCCATTTATACGTGTTTTCTCGGTTTGTGGTCACCAGTGTAACCTGCCTGTTTTCAGCCCTTTTCTGCATAGCTCTCGAGCTGGATTCGGGTTTCCATGGTCTAGCTCCACTGGTCGTTGATTTCGGTGCTGACCACTAGCTTCTGCCGCTTGTGGTCGGTCTGACTGGTGTGCATCCATGGTGGAAGCTCTTTTTATCCATTGAAAACTGGCTAAGAGTTGCTTTCTTGATGGTTCGTCCTGGTTTGGCCTGTTATTGTGCATAGAATTTCTCGAGAAGTGCAGGAGATTCGAGTGGAAGCTATAGCAGCCATCTATGCTGCACCTTGTCTTCGGAAGTAGTCCGCCGTCCTGTGAGCGTGATCTAAGCAGGTGGATCAGCGACGTTCTTCACGTACGAGCGAAGTTTGCGCTCCAGTCGACATGTTGAGGAATACTTGACATGTCTGCAGAGGGTGATATCCAGGGCACAACGGGCAAGTGCTGTCGTCCTTTCCTCTAATTTCCTCTCTTCCCGAAGTCACTAGGCCCACAGGTCTCTTTCCTGACGAGGAAGGGTATGGGTGTGAGCCTGTTCATCTCCCGCTTGCCTCTTCTTGTCTTCGTCCCCTCGAAGCCCTCCTTGTCCTGTGCAGAATCTCCAATACTAAATCCTTCATCCTTTCATATGCTCTATCCTCGTATCGCTCCCTGATCTCTTAGCCAAAGTATTAAAGTATTCGTACGTGTCAATTTCGTGCAGTTTTCCCAGTACCTTTAAGTTGTTTACGCAATTTCCCAGATCGTCTGCGAGCTCCTGAAGTCCTTTAATATCATCTGTTCTCACGGCTGGGCCACGTAGGACCTTGCCTATTAGTTCTTAGATGTAGGCCTGCTTGTTGCCATAACGCTCTTCTAACAAGGCTAGAGCTTGTTCGCATCCTGCCCTGGGGTCTTCTATTTGCAGGCACGCTCTTAGGGATTTCTTAGCGCGGCTGGTGTACGCCGAGAGAAGTGTTTTCAATTTTAGTGCATAGGGTATGGGCGCCTTCCCAATGTGTCTTTGGAAGGCATGCTTGAACTCCCAATACTCGTCACAAGTCCCTCCGCTGAACCTCGGTATCGGCCTCTGAGGAAGCCTCATAGTGGCCATTAACTCTTCCAGTCTAGATAGGGCGGTAGGAACAAACGGTGATGTGAGACAATAGCTAACAGCTTGGGTGTTTTCAGGGTTCTGCAGAGCCCACGAGGTGTGAAACGTCTGCGGTATGATAACGTCCACTGGCGGTATGAGACGAGTGGTGAAACGAGCTGTATGACCGTCCACTGACCTGGGTTTGAGCCACCGGTTGAGTATGGTGAGAGTTGGAGTATACCAGCTGTCTGGGTGCCCAACTAACGACGTGACGATCGTTTTGGGTCGTCAGCTCTCCTCTACCTCGGCTCACAATACCACATATCTTCAAGCAGCTTAGTGAAAACCTTTTACTAACGGAAAGCTAAAGCTTCTCTCAACTGTACAAGGTCTGATTGGCTCACTCCCTTCCATTTCATGGATGTACTGGGGGTAAAGTGAAGCCAGCTGAATGATACAGGGTCACACACTGGGACCAAGAGTCCAGTGGAACTTAGAGGTACATTTCCAAGGTTGAGAAAGGCTGGCTTGGGCCTTAAACTACGGGTGCCTGTTGGTTGTGTCTTAAAAAACTACGGAGTGCAGGTGGAATCTATGTGTTAGGTTAGGGAGCATGTGTTTACCGGTATTGGTGGACTCAGTAACTTCTTAATCTAGTGATAATATTTTTTTCAGTTACTGATATTGTCTTGCTGTGTGTAATTAATATTTCTTAAATAATTGTGATAGTATTGTTTTTAATGTTTGTGTCACTAATTGAAACCAGAGAATGAGGGAACTGTTTTTCAGATGAGTTTTCTCCCTTATGTTGTAAGTGATACTGTGATTTAGTTCCTTTTAATGTATTTAATATTTCTTTATATGGTGTTATATATAGACCGCCTAATTTGAGTAGGAACGATGGTAAATTGCTATGGGAGGAAATAAAGAAGGCATCTGATAGAAACAATGTATGTATTCTAGGCGATTTCAACCTTTCAGGCATAGATTGGAAAAATCAACTTAGCGATAATGAATCTGAAGATTTTCTAGAAGTAGTACAAGATAGTTTTTTATATCAATTCATAAACTCGCCCACTAGAGGAAATAATATCCTCGATTTAGTTCTCAGTAATAATGAAAATCTAGTAAAAGATGTTGGGATTGGAGACGAACTAGGAAACAGTGATCATAAAGCCATATATTTTAACATAATATGGGATGGCAGGAAGAAGGAAAATTCGGCCTTGATCCCGGATTTTAGGAAGGCTAATTACGGTAGCTTAAGGAGAGACCTAAGGGATGACCCTATGGTCAAAAGATTAATCCCCCCCACACCTCCGGAAACTGTCAACTTATGACGGGATAACCCCGAATTTAATTTAGCAGCTACTTATGAACAATTTATTGCGACAATCAATAATGCTCAAAATAAACACATCCCTAAAAGAAAATTCAGATCAATACGAAACCAACCAAAATGGATGAATAATAGACTCTTAGATCTTCTAGGGAAAAAGAAAGGAGTATATAGAAAAGTTAAGAAAGGCGAAAATCACTTACTTGGTTACTATCAGAACCTAACAAGACAGGTAAAAACAGAAGTTAGGAAAGCAAAGAGAAATTCTGAAATCAAGGTAGCAAACGAATCGAAAAATAACCCCAAAGCTTTTTATCAACTGTATAAATCAAAGGTTAGAGATACAATAGGTCCCCTTAAAACTACGACAGGAGAAATGACTGATGATGAGTTAGAAATGTGTAGTACGTTAAATAGTCATTTTCGCTCTGTATTCACAAATGAAAACCTAGCACAGTTTCCAGAAGTTCATAAGGTATATAACGACAGTATAGAAAATATGTTGATGAATATCAATATTACTAGTAACGATGTGCTTAAAGTAATTAACAAACTGAAGCCTCATAAATCGCCTGGTCCAGACGAGGTATATGCTAGAATATTAAAAGAATGTAGAGATGAGTTGAGTAATCCTTTAGCAGTTTTATTTAATAAGTCATTAGAATCGGGCCTAGTGCCAGAAGCTTGGAAACTTGCAAATGTAGTTCCGATTTTCAAAAAGGGTGATAAATCAATTGCATCAAATTACCGTCCCATTAGTCTCACGTCAATCATAGGCAAGTTGCTAGAGTCAATTATTTCTACAAAAATCAGAAGCCACCTTGAAACATTCAACTTAATTCATTCTTCTCAGCACGGGTTCACCCAGGGACGTTCTTGTCTCACAAATTTGCTTAGCTTTTTCTCAGAAGTATATGAAGCGGTAGATAATGATAAGTCATATGATATAATTTACTTAGATTTCAGTAAAGCATTCGATAGAGTCCCTCATGAGAGATTGATAAGGAAGGTAGAAGCACATGGAATAGGTGGATCATTATTAAAATGGATTAGGTCATGGTTAACTGGTAGGAAACAAAGAGTCAGCATAAATGGATTAAAGTCAGACTGGGGTGCGGTCAAAAGCGGAGTTCCCCAGGGATCTGTATTAGGCCCTCTGCTGTTTGTTATATTCATTAATGATCTTGATTTAGGCATACCTAGTAGGATTAGTAAATTTGCAGATGATACCAAAATGGGGAGAGTGATAAATTCAGACAGTGACTTTGAACACCTTCAAAGAGATCTAGATACCTTACATGAGTGGTCAGTAGACTGGCAAATTAATTTTAATACTGATAAATGCAAGGTACTACAGATAGGGAAGACGAATACAAACGTTAAGTATAAACTAGGTAACACGGAAATAGAAAACTCAGTTTGTGAAAAAGATCTAGGTGTATTTGTTAGCAACGACTTGAAACCTAGGAAACAATGTATTAGCGTTCGCAACAAGGCAAACAGGATTCTTGGGTTCATATCTAGGTCTGTGAGTAACAGAACTGCTGACGTTTTCTTGAAACTTTACCTAGCATTAGTGAGGCCACACATGGATTATGCGGTTCAGTTCTGGTGTCCTTATTATAGAATGGACATAGATTCTTTGGAGAGAGTACAAAGAAGAATGACAAAAATGATCCAAAATATTAGAAACCTTCCATATGAAGAAAGACTGAAAAGCTTAGGCTTACATTCATTAGAGAGGCGTAGAGTTAGGGGAGATATGATAGAGGTGTACAAGTGGGTAAGTGGGATTAACAAGGGTAAAATGGAAGATGTTCTGAAGCTCAGTAATAACGAAATAACTAGAACAAATGGCTTTAAATTAGATAAATTCCGATTCAGAAAGGATATAGGCAAGCACTGGTTTGGTAATAGAGTTGTGGATATGTGGAATAGGCTACCGAGTGCTATAGTAGGATCGGGGACGCTAGGGAGCTTCAAGACGAAGTTGGATAGGCACATGGAAGTGCTGGGATGGGTGTGAAAGGGATCTGCCCTGTATGGGCCAGTCGGCCTCCTGCAGTAGCCCACTTTCTTATGTTCTTATGTTCAATCTCAGGTATAACCTTTGTTCCCCAGAGTAGTGTTTAAGTTAGGTTAGGAGGTGTGTATCTGTTAGGGTAATATAATTTTGCTGAGTGCCCTGAAGGCCTATTCAGGGTGGAGCTAATAAGTTCTTATTTTTTTATACAAATTTCTCAGTGTAGAGTTTTTAATTTCTTATTTTTCTTTTATACTATTTTCTCAGTGATTGATATTTTGTTGAGAACCCTTAAGGCCTGTATCTGTTGGTGTAACCTAATTCTATTGAGTGCCCTTTAGGCCTATTCATGGTGGAATTAACAATTTCTTATTTTCTTATACCATTTCCTCAGTGATTGATATTATTTTGTTGAAAGCCCTTCAGGCCTGTTTCATGTGTGCAAGCAACAATTCTTAATACTTGAATTTATTGTTGTCTAATGAGGCATTGTCTGAGTTTCTTATAATTTCAATATCATGTATAACTTTTATTCAACAGAGCAGTGTCTTAAGTTCAAGTTAAGAGGTGCGCATATTAGTGTTGGAGGGAATATAAGTGTCTAAATTTTACAGTGTGTCTCATTCATCCCAGTCACAGATGCTATCCTTCCACGGGTCACGGACAATTCATTTTGTTAAGTAAATTTAAGTGTTCTTGTGCTGGTTCGGGATTTTCCTCCAAGGGGCGCTTCCACTGCAATTTCCATCTAATAATTAATAAACCCCAAGTCAAGTGAGAAATAAATGCCCAGTAATTCCGACCTGTTACATATATATATATATATATATATATATATATATATATATATATATATATATATATATATATATATATATATATATATATATATATATATATATATATATATATATTTCATGTAAATCCACAATGGAAACGTGGATAAGATAAATCTTGATAAAATCACACGGGAAAATGGAAACAACGGAGTACCTTAGCTTTCGTCTTTATTCAAGACATCTTCAGAGGCAACTGGATTACATGGACAGAGAGAGGCTTAAATATACAGGGTGACCTTAAAAACATGAGGTCAGGTCATAATGATGTCATCCACTAATCCCCACACCAACACACATGTAGAGGAGCTTAAGAGAAGGGGGGTGACGTGACTAGTCAGGTCAGGTCAAAAATAAGGGACCCACAAAATAACTATCATACATCTAGATCAAAGGTTTTCAAAGCATTTTTAACCTTGGGCCACTGACAAATATATTTATATAACATATCAGTTTTGAACTGACCATCACTAAGGTTTATTGATTTTAACTCCTTAATCAAACTAGCTTCAACCAGAAGTCTTTCTGTGACACAAGATGATTTAAATACTTCTAAGCTTTTTTCCCAAGCAATGGGGTGATTATTATTCCTAACATGAACGAACAAGGCACTGCTTTCAGATGCTGTTCTGATATTATACTTATGTTGTTTGATTCTGAGCTGCAGTATTTTTCCTGTCTGTCCTACATAATTACAATTATATTTGCTACATGGAATACAATAAACACTTCCATTTACATTCAAATTTTGGCTATTCCTTATTAACATATTGGTAATGGTTGAGTCATACTTGAAAACAACATTAATATTTAGAAGCTTGAGGGACCGAACTAACGGGACAAATTCATTACGATAGGGCAGAGTCAAAATATTCTTAAGTGTAGGAACTTGTCTGGTTTGAGAGGAATGAAAGGATTTTTTAGCCCTTTTAAAACAACGATCAACAAACACAGAAAAGTACCCGAGTTTCTGTGCAATGGAACGAATGTGTTTCAATTCATCGTCAATAAATTCGGAGTCACAAATACTCAGACATCTTAAGAGCATAGCAGAAAATACTGACATTTTGGTAGACTCAAGGTGATTCGATAAAAAGTGAATGAAACTGTCTACCTGTGTGGGCTTTCTATATACCTTAAATTTATAGTTTTGGCCATTTCTCATGATAAGCATATCAAGGAATGGAAAGGATCCATTTATTTCTCTTTCAATTTTGAATGTGATACTAGGGACAATATCATTAAGCTTGTCTAAAAATTCCAATGGGTCACTGTTTTTAGGCCAAAGACAAAGAACATCATCTACATATCTATACCATGGAGGAATAAAGTCCACTATATTAGGTAGTAATCTAGACTCAAAAAACTCCCTATAAATACAGGCTAGAGGAGCAGAAAGACAATTACCCATGCTCATGCCAAATATTTGCTTGTAGAACTTCCCATTTGCTCTAAACACATTGTCAGTTACGCATAACTCTATCAATTTCAGGAAAGTATCGTGTTCAATAGTTAAATCTAACAGTTGTAATTTATCTTTAAGAAATGAAAGTAAGTCTTTCACAGGTACTCTAGTGAACAGTGAATTTACATCAAACTTATTAATTCGCAAGGTTTATTGTGTTTCTTGAGTTTATCAATTAAATCACTGCTATTGTGGAAATGTGAATTAGATATTTGGCCTGTAAGAGGGGATAGCATCTTTACCAGCCACTTGGATAATTTGTAAGTAACAGAACCCACAGAACTCACGATAGGACGTAATGGGTTGTTAAGCTTGTGTGTTTTGATCAATCCATACATGTAAGGTAAAGTGGGATTGATTGGAGAGAGCTGTTTAGTGAGATCGGGGTTCTTTTTCAATAACATCTTCATTTTGGAATTAGATAACTTAATAATATTTTCCAGGGGATCTTTCGTAAGCTCACAATAAGTGCTTTCATCACTAAGTAATGAATTCATCTTATCATTGTAGTCACTTTTATCCAAAATAACAATAGCATTAGACTTATCAGCCTTGGTAATATGGATATTCTTATTTCTTTTCAAGTTTGTCAAGGCTGTTTCAAATCTTTTAGGAATGTTTGAAACAAATTTCTTATGTAAAACACTATGTATACAGCCTTTAGCTATGGAAATATCTTCATTTGTAACATCTGACGACTTATTCTTTTCCAGGTTGATTAAACCTTTAGCAATAGTAAGCGGATTAACACACCGTTGAGTGTGTGTGTGGTGTGGGGATTAGTGGATGACATCATTATGACCTGACCTCATGTTTTTAAGGTCACCCTGTATATTTAAGCCTCTCTCTGTCCATGTAATCCAGTTGCCTCTGAAGATGTCTTGAATAAAGACGAAAGCTAAGGTGCTCCGTTGTTTCCCTTTTCCCGTGTGATTTTATCAAGATTTATCTTATCCACGTTTTCATTGTGGATCTACATGAAATCACTGTAGGTGCGCGTGATCTAGGTCTGTACTCACCCCTGAAGATGTGAATTACACGAAAGCGCTTGGGAACTTCGTGTTTTCTTCTTTCCTTGTGGTTATCAGCATATATATATATATATATATATATATATATATATATATATATAATATATATATATATATATATATATATATATATATATATATATATATATATGTTTATATATATATATATATATATATATATATATAATATATATATATATATGTATATACATATATATATGTATATATATATATATATATATATATGTATATACATATATATATATGTATACTGTATATATATATATATACATATATATATATATATATATATATATATATATATATATATATATATATATATATATATATGTGTGTACTGAGACAAAATCTCACATGAAGAGGTAAGTTAGGAGTTTATAGTAGTAGAGTATTATAGCGAGAGGAAATGGTAGCGTGTCTCGAGGGTGTGATGTCAACACTGTATATTAACACAGGCACAGTACAAGTGTAGTATATAAAACACCAATGCGTGTTACAGCTTTATTTTACTAGTTCAATAGGGGGGATTAATAGGGGGGTTCGTACACAATTTATGATAGACTATGGTATTCTCGTATAACCTAACCTCACAATTAGAATGGGCACTTCACTAAGTCGATCGTTGGGGAGGTTCGGGATCACTGCACTTCTACAGTCTACACAGCCAGCACTTACTGTTACACGTGGAGTTGACAGCACTTTGTCGATGGACCCGGCTGAGACTTCGTTACACTTAGTGGCGGGCTTCTCTCGAGCGGGACTGGGGACGTGGTAGCTGGCTCTCCCTGGTTACAAGACAACTCTCTGAGGGAGGGCTCGGACGTCCTATATATTGGAAGACCAGCCGTCAGGTTGAGCTGATCGGGGGGGGGGGGGCGGCGAAGGGTCCCCTTACATTTGCCCTCGCTAATGTAGGGTCAGGTCTGGACGTTTTTCAGAGACTATAAGTTGTATCTTCTGGAAAAGTCATCAGGTGGGGCCGTGTGACATGAGAGGCCCTGGTTGATTTGTGGCCTCTTGACTTGAGCTCGAGGGTTACATTTGACCTGGCTAATGTGAGGTCAGGTCTGGACTTCCTCTGGGATGTAGGTTATTGTATATTGGGAGAGAGTCGGCTGGTGCCTTCTTACATGTTTTGTTGGGGCCGTGTCACATGGGAGGGGAGCCTGGCTGATTTATAATCCTTGGTCAACCGCAGAGTTACCCTATACTTTTGACCTCCCTAATGTCGGGTCAAGTCTGGACTGTTTTCAGAGACTATAAGTTGTATCTTCTGGAGAAGTCATCAGGTGGGGCCGTGTGAGTTACCCTACACTTGACCTCCCTAATGTCGGGTCAAGTGTAGACTTCTTCAGCGATGTAGGTTATTGTATATTGGGAGAGAGTCGGCTGGTGCCTTCTTACATGTTTGTTGTGGATCCGTGTCACATGGGAGGGGAGCTAGTTGATTTGTAACACCCTTGAGCACCTGCGAGGGATACCCTTACACTTGACCCCCCTAATGTCGGGTCAAGTCTGGCTTTCCTTGCGATGTAAGCTGTGGTCTGACAGCCCATCACTACACCTCCCGCCAAGACCAAAGCTTCCATGCCATACACAATTGTTCACAGTGGATGACAATAGCGAGTGCCCAACCTGAGAAAAATAGCTACTGCGGTGTAAAGTATGCACCTCACATCCTACCATAGTCTGGTAATATTTATAATATCTAAGCGGCTATCTAAGGATACGGAAACGGAAAGGTGAATGTAGATATGAAGGAGAGAGAGAGCGCCTTAGCAGGAGCTTGTCGGAGAGCGTCACTTTAGGGAGTTAGATGAGGGTACACAGTCGGAGGTTTGAAAGGTTATGCAATGGTGTTGCTTGCCCTGGCTTATTTCTGCTTAGGTTCCCTAGTGTTAGTATCTTCAAGCCTGGAATAGATTTACATACTTGTTGCTTCAACTGTTAGACTCTTGCGCAGGGCAGCACATACAACATATATAATAATAAGATACATGGCCGCTTAAAAAAAAAAAGGGGGGGGGGGAAGTTGGGGAAAAATACAACTTGTGAACAAAAAGAAATATTTGTACATACTAAAAAGGCAGCAGAAATTATTAACAAGATACAATGGCAAAAACAAAAACTCGTCAGCATTCGTCGAGATCCCGGGTGGCGCGTGGTCCATCACCACCTCCACCAATGGGTGTCCGGCATCAGGGTGGACGACGCAGTAGATATGGTGGTTGGCGTTTCCTGTCCCGTCCTGCGGTCTGCCGCTGTGTGTCGCGTGCCTCACTTCCTCCACTTGAACTTCTGTGTAGAGCGGCAGTTCCTGACGCATTCCAGATGGATTTTTCTAGTCCCATCTGAGTTTCCTCTGTAGAGTCTCATTTTCTGTCGTGGTCCAGATGGATTTTTCTAGTTCCATCTGAGTTTCCGCCCTTCCCGGCCGGGATCAAAGCCGGTCCACTGCTTGGGGTGTCATCGCTTTGGATGGCGTGTAGGGCAGGGTCCACGGACAAGAGTTCGCCCTCCGTACGTGAGTGTCGGCGAGACCCCTGACCGTCCTGTCCCACACCCTCACAGTGGTGAATCCCTCCCTGGGTGGGCCCCCCAGGGTTTGCTTGTTTCTTCCTCTACTTGTAGTCAGGTCACTTCTGTTTCGTCCCCTATGGTGTGGTAAACACCGGCGAGGCAGATCCCGGGTGGGCCGAGGTCAGCCATTACTTGTCTGGTACCTGGTGGTTCCATTCCCGGAGTGGAAGTGCGTGGGACCAGTTGACAGGTCCTGAAACGTAGGGAGCTGTCGTCTGCATCGCCACTGGGACCTCTAGTTGTTTGTTGCCTGTTGCTTGCTGCTACTGAAGTTGCAGGTCGGGTTTTCGGGATTTTCTCCTGGGTTCCAAGGGGACGACCTGATTCCCTGCCTGGAGCTGGGAGCTGCGCTGGTCCTGCATGGCGTAGCTTGCTCAGGCTGATGGTACCCATAGATGTTGTCTGTCAGTATTGTGGGCCGTGAGGCCGTAGCCTCGGTGCGTGTCTCGTCGTTCAGCAGGCGAGCGACGAGACACAGCCCAGTGTCTTCAACCAGATCGAGGGCCAGCATTATGCAAGCCCGTTTCTGGAGCTTGGGGCTTGCAGTGTCGACGTGAAGGCGTCACCCATTCGCCGCGGGGTTGCCCGGTGCGTGTCCCGCTCGTGTCGGGCATCCATTATGAGTCAGGATGCGTTGGTCTCAGCTCATCTGGTAGGGGGTCAGCTGCAGCTGTGGTGGTGTCATCTCCGACTTTTGTGTGGAGTCAGGGAGACCTCGCCCAGGCCCGTGAAGAGCAAGGGCAGTGCTGACTCTGTAGCTTAGTAGAAAGACAAGATCCCGGGGTGGAGAATCAACAATTAGAAGTGCCCCTAGACTCGTTACTTTAATCTATGTTCTGTGACCTGGTGTTATATCTATGAGCCCTAATCTGATCAGGTCTTACTGGTACAAGTGGGGCAGTAGCTTGGGGAGTTCTCTGATTATTACTTGGGGTGTGAGGCACCTGATTGTTCTGAGGGGGGTGGTCAGCTGCTGGTGGAGGGATAGGGTGTTGGGAAGGGAATGTTACTCCTAGAGGGGGCTGGTTGGTGAGGCCTGATTTGTTCAAGACGTCATCGTCGACAGTTGCCAGCTTCAATCTATTCACATGCACAGTTTCCTGACGTCCCCCCTGGCAAAGCGGGGAAATAGTGAAGTTTACTTTGCTGGGTTGGGCGGTTACTCTATATGGGCCCTGCCATCTCTGTTGCAACTTAGAGGGGGTATCGGGGGAGGATGATTCGTTAGTTAGGAAGACCAGGGTACCTACGGTAATATTGGAAGGGGTGACCCTGAGGTTATAGTAGGTAGCGTTGTGTAAGTGACCTTTCCTGTTTAGTTCCTGCACCCGAGTAAAGACCGTTTGTAACCTGTTTTGCAAGACAGAAGGGTAGTCCTCGCCATAGGATAGGGGTGGGGGGTTGATTACACCAGCAGGAAGGTTTGGATCCCTACCAAAGTGAAGGAAGTAAGGAGTGTTATGCAGGGTGGTATTAATTGCGGTGTTCATGGCCAGTTGTGCAAGAGGTAGCTGATCGTCCCAACCGCCGTACTGATTATTAACCAAAAACGACAAGTGATCTTTCAACGTGCGGTGGGAACGCTCAACCATGGCATTAGCCTGTGGGTGGTAACTAGTGGTTAGATTTGACTTAGCCCGCAGCAAGTCGCACGCCTTCTGAAAGATGCCCGAGGTAAACTCTGTCCCTTGATCACTTACAATGACCCGGGGACATCCATGAGTACCAACGTATTGTAACAGGGCTTCACAAACTGTCTCTGCGCGTTTATCGGGGATGGGTATATAGGTTGCAAAACGTGAATAGTGATCGACGATGGAAACAACGTATCTGTTTCCCCGGTGTGAACGTATTGACATGTCAGTTAGATCGATCGATACCCGTTCCAAGGGCTGAGAGGCTGGTGGGAACTCCTGCAGCTCTCCCTGTCTCTTTGGGGTACCCTTCCTTAACTGACACGGCAGACATCCTTTGACAAATGCCCCAACCTTCCGCGCTAGATTGGGCATGAAAAACATAGAGCGTGCACGTGCATATGTGCGACATTCACCCGGGTGGGCTGCGAATTGGGAAGAGTGAGCTACTTCTAGGGCCGAGTTTTCCAAGGATGCGGGGATGACTACGAGTTCTGTGGGTTGTTCATCATCCTGTTTCATAGTAACAAGATACAGGACTCCGCTTAAAAGACTGAAATCACAAAGTGAGGCTTTGTTGACCTTCTTGGGGAGCGGACCCCCCTCAAGGAACTCAATGACAGGACCCCACTGTGGGTCTTCGAGTTGGTGTTGGCGCACCTCGTTAGGTGATAGGTCCCCAAAAATGGGCTGAGTCATGCTGCTAGGATTCCCGACATTATTTATAGGTAATACATTACGGCTCAGTGCGTCTGGTACTACGTGGTTCTTGCCTGGCTTATGCAAAATGGAGAAGTTATACGCATTAAGAAAGACTGCCCAGCGTGCTACCCGTGCATTAGGAGTTTTACCTTGGAAGATATATATTAAAGGACGGTGATCAGTGATTACATAAAAGTGTCTACCAAATAGGTAAGCATCAAAGGAAGTTACGGCCTTGACAATAGCCAAGGCTTCTTTCTCAGTTGTGGAGTAGCGGAGGGCAGCTCCGCTCAATTTCTGGGAAAAGTAAGCAATAGGGATGGGGTTATCTTCACCACCATGCATGAGACAGACTCCCAGTGCTTCGTCGGAAGCGTCAGTGTGCACGTAAAACGGCTGCGTGAAGTCCGGCAGTGCTAACATTGTTGCCGACTTCAGTAAGTCCTTAAGATGGTTAAAAGCTTTATCTGCCTCCCCCGACCACCGAAACTGAACCGACTTCTTTGTAAGTTTCGTAAGGGGGAGGGCCGCCTCTGAAAAGTGAGGGATGTGACGTCTGAAAAAATTGGCGGTGCCGAGGAACTGTTTCACACCCCTGGCTGTGGTGGGGGGTGGCATCTCTGCTATCGCTTTCACTTTCACCGGGTCGGGCCTAACGCCGCCATGACCTACGATGAATCCCAGGAATTTAACTTCCTGGCGCGCGAACGCGCATTTCCTAAGGGACACTTTCAGTCCGGCCGCTTTCATGACCGAGAGAACCTCATCTACATCCCGCATGTGCGAATCCATGTTATTACTATAGACGATAACATCGTCCAGGTAAGCCATAGCGTTCCGCCCAAGCACGGGTGTGAGACTGTGGTTCACAGCCCTCATGAACGTGGCCGGTGCTCCCTTTAACCCGAAAGGTAACCTGTTGAAACAAAATAGACGGCTGCCGTCCGCGAAAGCAGTTTTGGGGCGGTCAGCCGGGTCAACTGGTATACTCCAGTACGCATCCTTACAGTCTAGAACTGTGAATATAGAAGCTCCGTTCAATTGGTCCAGTGTCTCGTCAATTCTGGGCAAGGGATAGCTATCAGCAATGGTGTCCTTATTAAGTTCCCTATAGTCTACACAGAATCTAGTTGACCCGTCCTTTTTTCTGACTAATACGACCGGGGAGCAATAGGGGCTAGTGCAAGGGGAGATGACACCACGTTCCTCCATTTGGCGACATAAGTCCCTAATTTGAGTTTTAGCCGCCTCAGGAAGCCTCCACTGCCGTACTCTGGTGGGGGGAGCGGAGCCGGTATTAATTTTGTGTGAAGCTGACATCAGGCCGAGGTCCTGATCTGAGGTTGCAAACAGATCTTCATGCTGCTTTATTATAGCGCGTAGACGTTCTCTAATAAGGGTGGGTAGGTGATCTATGTCAAGGGATTCTATTGCAGTGGCGAACATTTGCTGTGACTCTACGAATTCTGTGTCACTCCTAATGTTATATCTCGTAGAATCAAAATGCTCCAGATCCTCTACTTTATCGACCGCACAGACTGTTCCCACTGAATGACCAGGAGTAAGTTTAAATTCCCTGGGGGTGGGGTTTATGACTGGGACGCTAGGCTGCTGAGTGTTAATGAGCCCCGACTGCACGTATGGGGACATTTTATGAGGGGTTTCAACAAATACATACTCCTGATCCTCCGTGGAACTGTCGAACGACCTTGACCATCGAACGGGCAGAACAACACTAGAGTGGGGAGGGATGACAGTGGCGCGCGTAGGGTGTAGCTGGGGGGCTTGGGGTGCGGGGGGCTGGGGGCGTTTAGGCTTAATGAGGTGGACGGGCAGACCAGACCTATTCCTAATAGGAGTACCTGCATAATCTCTACCATCTAGTGTCACGGTATACCGGCTCCCATCAAACTGGATTCCATACTTAAACCTACACAAGAAATCTGACCCAATAAGAACATCCCCTGGGAAAAGATCACCGCTTACCACAACCAGCGCGTGAACAACTATCTTATCTCCTAAGTCTACAGTTATATCTCTGGAATCCAATGTTGAGAGGCGGTTCCCCGTGACGCCACGTAACTCAGGAACTTTATGCTTTCCCCCTAGGCTCATCTTGGAGGCCACGTTCTGTTTCACCAAGGACACCGAAGAGCCTGTGTCAATGAAAGCTTCAACCCGTTTCCCTCCCATTTTCAACTTAATAATTGGCCTGTCTTCCCTAGTCACCATCAACGCCTCGCCCTTGTCTTTAGTAGTAGGGACATAACCTGCGAATGTGTCCCCACTCGGCACATGCGTAACAACGCATTCCGGTGTATGGACACTCTCTGCGGGTATGTCCCTGGTCGCCACACCCATCGCACTGGTTTCCCTCACATTGAAAGGGACATCCGTGCACCGCGTGGGACCATGCCCCACAGGAGGAGCAGCGAAAAGGCTTCGGAGCTCTATACCAGCTATCCCGCATGGGCGGGCCCGGGCGCGCACTTGTGACTGCCCGGGGGCGGGGGTCAATCCCAGCCCGCGCCCCGCGGGTCCCTGCCCCGGACGGCCGGCCGCCCCGTGGCGCATTACCCAACGTGTTTATACCTACTGTATCTAACCCTGATTGCTCCCGCCCTTCCTCGTGGAACGATGACTGTTCCTGTCGCTTCCTTTCGTCCCGGCTGAGATTCTCCACCATCAGTCTCAAGAATTCATCCTCCCAGACAGAAGGGGTGTTACGTGTAAGGGTGGGAGGGGCGGCGTGAATTGTCGACACAAAACGGGAGGGGGGGGTGGGTTTCCTGAGCTGTATATACCTCTGCGCTGCTTTAATTGCGTTCTCGATCGTAGTTATCCCGCTTGCCTCCATGTACGTACGCATCTCGCCGGGTAAGCCCGACAGAAAGTAAGAGAGTACTAGCTCAGGTGGGAAGAATTGTGGGTGATTCACTCTCGCCATCTTCACAGCACTCCCTATGCATGATAGGTAAACATTTAGTGATGAACACTCCTCTAGCTTGATATTAGCTAAACGTGTCGTGTGATCTTGTAATGAGTCACCCTGGCTGTAAATTTCCCGTAATCCGTTCGCGAACGTGTCCCACGTGGTAGCATTCTTTACTGTCGGATTAAATCCTAGCACACCTTTCGCGTCACCGCCCAATCGCATACGTGCCGTCCTAAGGCGGCATTCCTCGTATTCCTGAAGGGATTCCGGGAATGCACTTTCAATGTCTCCTAACCACTGTTCCAGCCTATCGGCTGATGTCGCAGGGTCACGGCCATCGCCCTCAAACATGGGTATCTGACTGATTACTTGTGCTGCACTACTAGCTGAGACGGACGTAAGGAAGGGGTCTGGCATGCTGGAGGGGTTGGGAGGTGCTAAGGTGTACGTGAGCGTGGGGAGGGGAGCGGCGAGAGAGGGTGCAGGGTGGTTAAGGGGTAGGGGGGGAGAGTAGGTACTAGTGGATTGTTCAGGGAACGGGAATAAAACGGAAGTCGTTGGTGTAATGTTAACAGGAGTCATATTAGCTTGCGAGGAGGGCTGGGAAGTACTGATCGTGGAAGTCGAAATTGTCAATGTTGACGATGACGTCTGTGGGTGGGACGAGGAGGGGGTTTTACTGACACTTGCCCTGGTTGAGTTCTCGACCATTGTTCCCCGTTACCCAACAATATGTGAACTAGGGAGGGGGGAGTGGATACTGTCACCACTTGTACCACACTGAAGGACAGGAATTATATTACAAATGCTACCACCCTTGTACTGCCTGCTTCGTCAAGATAGTTACGAGTTTACTTTAAAAGGTTCTAACAATCACTGTACTGAACACTAAGGGGAATAGGCGTGAGTTTTACGTTAAGTGCGCTGCCACCATTGTAATGAGACAAAATCTCACATGAAGAGGTAAGTTAGGAGTTTATAGTAGTAGAGTATTATAGCGAGAGGAAATGGTAGCGTGTCTCGAGGGTGTGATGTCAACACTGTATATTAACACAGGCACAGTACAAGTGTAGTATATAAAACACCAATGCGTGTTACAGCTTTATTTTACTAGTTCAATAGGGGGGATTAATAGGGGGGTTCGTACACAATTTATGATAGACTATGGTATTCTCGTATAACCTAACCTCACAATTAGAATGGGCACTTCACTAAGTCGATCGTTGGGGAGGTTCGGGATCACTGCACTTCTACAGTCTACACAGCCAGCACTTACTGTTACACGTGGAGTTGACAGCACTTTGTCGATGGACCCGGCTGAGACTTCGTTACACTTAGTGGCGGGCTTCTCTGGAGCGGGACTGGGGACGTGGTAGCTGGCTCTCCCTGGTTACAAGACAACTCTCTGAGGGAGGGCTCGGACGTCCTATATATTGGAAGACCAGCCGTCAGGTTGAGCTGATCGGGGGGGGGGGGGGGGGGGCGGCGAAGGGTCCCCTTACATTTGCCCTCGCTAATGTAGGGTCAGGTCTGGACGTTTTTCAGAGACTATAAGTTGTATCTTCTGGAAAAGTCATCAGGTGGGGCCGTGTGACATGAGAGGCCCTGGTTGATTTGTGGCCTCTTGACTTGAGCTCGAGGGTTACATTTGACCTGGCTAATGTGAGGTCAGGTCTGGACTTCCTCTGGGATGTAGGTTATTGTATATTGGGAGAGAGTCGGCTGGTGCCTTCTTACATGTTTTGTTGGGGCCGTGTCACATGGGAGGGGAGCCTGGCTGATTTATAATCCTTGGTCAACCGCAGAGTTACCCTATACTTTTGACCTCCCTAATGTCGGGTCAAGTCTGGACTGTTTTCAGAGACTATAAGTTGTATCTTCTGGAGAAGTCATCAGGTGGGGCCGTGTGAGTTACCCTACACTTGACCTCCCTAATGTCGGGTCAAGTGTCGACTTCTTCAGTGATGTAGGTTATTGTATATTGGGAGAGAGTCGGCTGGTGCCTTCTTACATGTTTGTTGTGGATCCGTGTCACATGGGAGGGGAGCTAGTTGATTTGTAACACCCTTGAGCACCTGCGAGGGATACCCTTACACTTGAACCCCCTAATGTCGGGTCAAGTCTGGCTTTCCTTGCGATGTAAGCTGTGGTCTGACAGCCCAACACTACATATGTATATATATGTATATATATATAATATATATATATATATATATATATATATATATATATATATATATATATATATATATATATATATATATATATATTTTATGAAAATCCACAATGAAAACGTGATTTTATCAATATATATATATATATATATATATATATATATATATATATATATATATATATATATATATATATATATATATATATATATATATATATATATATATATATATATATATTATGAAAATCCACAGTGAAAACGTGGATAAGATAAATCTTGATAAAATCACACGGGAAAATGGAAACAACGGAGTACCTTAGCTTTCGTCTTTAATCAAGAAATCTTCAGGGGCAACTGAAGTTGCCTCTGAAGATGTCTTGAATAAAGACGAAAGCTAAGGTACTCCGTTGTTTCCAGTTTCCCGTGTGATTTTATCAAGATATATATATATATGTATATATATATATATATATATATATATATATATATATATATATATATATATATATATATATATATATATATATATGTATATATGTTCATTTGAGGGATAACAAAGCATTGCATTGACTGGGATAATGCCTCCTCAATATTACCTTGTAATTCAATTGATAGTAGGAACATCATAGAATCTAGTCTCATTAAACATACCGAAGCATTCAACATGAATTTGAGTAATGGCATGTACAAACTGGACAATTTTGTAATTAAGAAGATTTGTAACCAGGTGAGAAGGTTGGGTCACCTTACCCTCTGACCTGACTACCGACCGTTGCCGTGCTATTTAAAGATTAGTAGGGTCATTACCTAATACCTGACCATTGTGAACCTGGTCTCACCCTCCTCTGTATATATACACCTTGTTTTGTACTTCTCATTAGTCTGTACTCACCCCTGAAGATGTGAATTACACGAAAGCGCTTGGGAACTTCGTGTTTTCTTCTTTCCTTGTGGTTATCAGCATATACCTAGATCACGCGCACCTACAGTGATTTACTTGCATATATATATATATATATTATATATTAGATATATATATATATATATATATATATATATATATATATATATATATATATATATATATATATATATATATATATAGATATAGCTCTCATAGCAGGTGGGGCAGCTATCTCACAATACAAGAAGGATAAGAAGGCAGCCAACAACGCGAAGGCTGCCACACGTTCTTCCACGCCTCCGCCTAGTGCTTCCTGTGGCAGCTGTGGAAAGCAGCACAGCCCCAAGACTTGCCCGGCCGCCGACGCACTGTGTCGTGGATGTGACCGTAAGGGCCACTGGTCTAACACAGACAGGTGCCCTGCACGAGGCCACAAGTGTAAGGCCTGCGGTCGCTATGGACACTACGACAAGTGCTGCCGCCAACCCAAGTCCAAAAGCCCGAGACGAGGAGGACAGCAGCGCACTTCCCTCGGGGTGGTTCGCATGCAGCCCCCTCCAGATGACCCACGCAGTCCCAAGCAGCAGCGGAGTCACATCAGGAGGGTGGAATCGACCACACGCCCCAGGGCTACCCCTTCCCCTACTATCCGCGTCGCCGTCACACATGGTGATGTGTCGGGTCACATCGAGGTGATACAGGACACCGGCGCCGATACTACGGTGATTGGGTTGAAGCACCTCCAGAAACTGGGCCTCACCAAACGCGGCCTGGGACCACCGCCGCAGCTGCTGTACTACAATGCGGACGGTTCCCAGATGCCGGACGCTGTGGGCTCCTTTCAAGCAGAGATCACCTACGGCGACAGGTCGTGTCACGGATGGATCGACGTGCAGCCTACTCTCGCTACACCCTTGTTGTCGTGGGAGCACCTCAAGGAGTTAGGCGTGGTGCCCAGAGACTTTCCTGAGCAGATCCCAGCTGCTCGGTACACCGCCAGCAGGGTGCGTGAATCAACGAGCGACGCGCCTGGTGCTGCCACACAGAGCTGCCCAGAACCCGCGTCCACTCCCACCCACACAGGACGCTCCCCTGCCCAGATCCTGTATGGTCACCCTCTCCGCTCTTGCGTTCCTACACACACTAAGGCCTTTGTGAAGGACTGGCAGACCAAAGCCGAGAGCTGTGACCGCCGTGCCGCTTCACGTGCCCAGGACGCCAAGGCTCGGTATGACGACCGTGCCCGCCCTCTTCAGCCACTGGAGATTGGTACCATTGCCCGCGTCCAGGACCCGACGACGACACGTTGGGACAAGGTGGGCATAGTGATGGGCGTCGGCCGGTCGCGAGACTACAAGGTCAGGATGCCGAGCGGCCGTGTCTGGTGGAGGAACCGCCGCTTCCTCCGGCCAGTCCCACCCCCTGCTGCTGGCCCCCTGACCGAGGACGAGTCACCTACACCTCACGAGGATCCGCCCCACAGTGCACCTCGACGCTCGGAGCGACTTAGGACTAAGAAGTCCGCTCAAGACAAAGACTATGAGCGTGAGGGGGGAGGGAGATGTAGGTTATGTATATAAGCTACTGTGCCGAGTAGCAACCCTGTATATAAGCTACTGTGCCGAGTAGCATGTATATATATCATCACGTGGCAACACTGCACGTTATGTGGCAACATTGCCCCGAGGCTGCCATATGGCAAGGCAGCCTCAGTCTGACTGTGTGCGCTGTGCATGGCGCACGCGAGTCACCACTTGTCTTTCTCTCATCCATAATAAACGGACTCAGTGTTACTCAGTGTTTTCCTACCCATCACTGCATTCTTTGGGGAACACTTGTAACAATCAATGCTCTGTCTCCCTTTTTGAATATGGTTAGTACATTTGCCAGTTTCCACAAGTCTGGCACAACTCCCATGTCTAATGATTTTGTAAATAAATTTACGACTAATCTGTTCCGTACACTCTTTCAAAACTTGAGGGAAAATTTCACCTGGCCCTGGGGATTTTGTCATCTTTAATTTATTTATCTTCTTAAGAACATCCTCTTTTCTGATAGTGATATTCTTTAATTTGTCTTCTTCATTTCCCCTAAATATCACTTCCACCTCTGCAATTTCCTCGTGAATTTCTTTTGTGAAAACTGATAAGACGTAGCTGTTTAATGCTTTGGTTATTTTCTCACTGTCATCGATCAACTTCCCCTCTCCCTGACTTTAAAGGCCCTACTTTTTCCTTGACCTTTGTTTTATATACCTGGAAAAATCCCGTGGGATTCGCCTTGGATTATCTTGCTATCCTGATTTCGTAGTCCCTCTTTGCCTTCCTTACATTTTTCTTAACCATCCTCAATAGTTCATTATACTTATTTCTGAGATGCTCCTCCCCTCCCTTTAATTTCTTATAAATTCCTTCTTTATTCCTATGTCATGTTTAAGTTTTTGGGTCATCCACCTTGGCTCATTCTTATTTGACCTAATTTTTCTGTATGGCATAATTTGTTCCTATGCTTTATGTAGTATACTAGTGAATATATTATAGTCATGATCATTTGTTGTTGTGTCGCCGGTGACTTCACCCATTCCTACTGGAAACTGACCTAACTGTTCCCAGACGACTTCACCTAGGTACCTTCTTAACCCCTCATATTCTGCCAATCGAAAGTTTGGGACTCTGACTATGTTGTCATTGTTTTTCGTTTCCCAATTTAGGGTGAACCTGATTTCTCTGTGATCACTGTTACCTAGTTCTTCCCCTACTGTGATATTTCTGATAATATTTTCTTTATTTATTAATACTAGGTCTAATGTACAGTATTGTCACCTCTTGCAGGTTCTGTAATTAGTTGTTTTAAAAAAATGTCCTATACTGTAATATGGTAACTAACACGAGCACTTAGGGGCACGTCCTTCTCCAAGCTAGGTCAGAAGTCCCTGGCAGTGTAGTCATAACACCAGGAGCTTTTAGCAGTGAGGCCATGACCCCCGGAGCCTCTAGCAGTGTGGCCATAACACGAGGAGCCTCTCGTAGTGTGATCATGACCCTTACGAGTCTCCAGCTGTGTGGCCATGTCCCCAGGAGTCTCTAGCTGTGTGGCCATGACCAAATAGGTCTCTAACTGTGAGGCATTGACCCCAGGAGTCTCGAGCTACGTGGCCATTGTTACGTGTGTTCGCCATAATTTTCTGTTCTTGGTATGAAGTCCGTTGGTTCGGATGGTGTGTGGTAGCTCGAGCAGTTTCGCTGATTACTCGCCTACACTGAATGACTTATCATTTAAGTATTAACTTTGTTTATTACAATGTGTATTTATTGTATTATATTTGACTGTAGTAGGTTTGTATATGGGTTAGATAAGTGGAACTAATGTCAATAGGTAATTTAGATAAAGCTTACTATTTGGCCAATCAGGATATAGTACGTCAGTATTTGGTGGTAGAGAGGTGAAGTCGGTGACCTACTGGTACACTGTAGCCAGTCTAGGCACAGCTGTCTTAAGTTAAGTAGTATATCTCTCTCTGGTGTTTTGGGAGTTGGCATTTGACTATTGAGAATTGTTTTGCTTGATATTGATTTTGTGTGATCTTGTTGGACCTTCAGTCTTTACTTAGCCACTTCCAAACATCTTGTCGTATTATTATTGTCATTTATTTTATTTTATGTACATATTTGGTGGTAGGAATAGTTAATAAATGTTCATATATTTATTGACTTGTTGAGGTTTTGACCTGTTAACTTGACCTTTGTTGGGAGAACTTGGGATTAATAATATAATAAATACTGATATATTTGAAAGATTTAAGTGATTTGTGTTTATATAACGATCTACCCTATGGTCATAATACCAGGACTTCAACGGTCTGAAGCAGTGTGGCCATAATTCCAGTAGCCCTTAGCAGTGTGGCCATAATTCCAGTAGCCCTTAGCAGTGTGGCCTTGAACCCAGGCGCTTTTATCATTGTGGCCATGAGCACAAAAACCTCTAGCAGTGTGGCCATCATCCCAGGAGTCTGTAGCAGTGTTTCTATGACCCAAAGAGTCTGTAGCAGTTGGCCATGATCCAAGGAGTCTCGAGCAGTATGACCATGACCCCAGGAGCCTCTAACAGTGTGGCCATGACCCCCGGTGTCTCGAGCCTCTACCAGAGTGTCCATGACCTAAGGAGTTTGTAGCAGTGTGACCATGATCCAAGGAGTCTCGAACAGTGTGGCCATGACCCCAGGAGCCTCTAACAGTGTGGCCATGACCCAAGGAGTCTCAAGCAGTGTGGCCATACCCCATTAGCCTCTAGCAGTGTGGCCATGAACCCATGAGCCTCTAGCAGTGTGGCCATGAACCCATGAGCCTCTAGCAGTGTGGCCATGACCACAGGAGTCTCATTCACGTCACAGACTTAATTAATATGACTGGAACATAGCGTTGTCGTAGAAAGAGGAATGTGTGGGTCTGGATGGACGCCAGATATCAAGTTACTGTGTGAGGCTGGGTGGACACCAGATATCAAGTTAGTGTGTGGGTCTGGGTGGACGCCAGATATCAAGTTAGTGTGTGGGTCTGGGTGGACGCCAGATATCAAGTTAGTGTGTGGGGCTGGGTGGACGCCAGATATCAAGTTAGTGTGTGAGGCTGGGTGGACGCCAGATATCAAGTTAGTGTGTGAGGCTGGGTGGACGCCAGATATCAAGTTAGTGTGTGGGTCTGGGTGGACGCCAGATATCAAGTTAGTGTGTGAGGCTGGGTGGACGCCAGATATCAAGTTAGTGTGTGGGACTGGGTGGACGCCAGATAACAAGTTAGTGTGTGGGTCTGGGTGGACGCCAGATATCAAGTTAGTGTGTGAGGCTGGGTGGACGCCAGATATCAAGTTAGTGTGTGGGGCTGGGTGGACGCCAGATATCAAGTTAGTGTGTGAGGCTGGGTGGACGCCAGATATCAAGTTAGTGTGTGGGGCTGGGTGGACGCCAGATATCAAGTAAGTGTGTGGGGCTGGGTGGACGCCAGATATCAAGTAAGTGTGTGGGGCTGGGTGGACGCCAGATATCAAGCTAGTGTGTGGCTCTGGGTGGACGCCAGATATCAAGTTAGTGTGTGGGGCTGGGTGGACGCCAGATATCAAGTAAGTGTGTGGGGCTGGGTGGACGCCAGATATCAAGCTAGTGTGTGGCTCTGGGTGGACGCCAGATATCAAGTTAGTGTGTGAGGCTGGGTGGACGCCAGATATCAAGTTAGTGTTTGGGGCTGGGTGGACGCCAGATATCAAGTTAGTTGTGTGGGGCTGGGTGGACGCCAGACATCAAGCTAGTGTGTGGCTCTGGGTGGACGCCAGATATCAAGTTAGTGTGTGGGGCTGGGTGGACGCTAAATATCAAGTTAGTGTGTGGCTCTGGGTGGACGCCAGATATCAAGTTAGTGTGTGGGGCTGGGTGGACGCCAGATATCAAGTAAGTGTGTGGGGCTGGGTGGACGCCAGATATCAAGTAAGTGTGTGGGGCTGGGTGGACGCCAGATATCAAGCTAGTGTGTGGCTCTGGGTGGACGCCAGATATCAAGTTAGTGTGTGGGGCTGGGTGGACGCCAGATATCAAGTAAGTGTGTGGGGTTGGGTGGACGCCAGATATCAAGCTAGTGTGTGGCTCTGGGTGGACGCCAGATATCAAGTTAGTGTGTGAGGCTGGGTGGACGCCAGATATCAAGTTAGTGTTTGGGGCTGGGTGGACGCCAGATATCAAGTTAGTTGTGTGGGGCTGGGTGGACGCCAGACATCAAGCTAGTGTGTGGCTCTGGGTGGACGCCAGATATCAAGTTAGTGTGTGGGGCTGGGTGGACGCTAAATATCAAGTTAGTGTGTGGCTCTGGGTGGACGCCAGATATCAAGTTAGTGTGTGGCTCTGGGTGGACGCCAGATATCAAGTTAGTGTGTGGGGCTGGGTGGACGCCAGATATCAAGTAAGTGTGTGGGGCTGGGTGGACGCCAGATATCAAGTTAGTGTGTGGCTCTGGGTGGACGCCAGATATCAAGTTAGTTGTGTGGGGCTGGGTGGACGCCAGACATCAAGCTAGTGTGTGGCTCTGGGTGGACGCCAGATATCAAGTTAGTGTGTGGGGCTGGGTGGACGCTAAATATCAAGTTAGTGTGTGGCTCTGGGTGGACGCCAGATATCAAGTTAGTGTGTGGGGCTGGGTGGACGCCAGATATCAAGTAAGTGTGTGGGGCTGGGTGGACGCCAGATATCAAGTTAGTGTGTGGCTCTGGGTGGACGCCAGATATCAAGTTAGTGTGTGGCTCTGGGTGGACGCCAGATATCAAGTTAGTGTGTGGGGCTGGGTGGACGCCAGATATGTGGTTTATTCAGAGGAACGTGTCTCACTAAATGGTTGTGGTAACGTGTTGGCTCTGGGTGTTGCGTGTGAGGCCCTCCACAGACGGTTAAGCATGACTGACAATCATTGAGATTGTGCAATCATTTCCATAGCGTGTGTGTGTGTGTAGGATTGAAAGCTTGCGCAAATGATTGAAGATTATCAGACTGATATTTTGTCGTCAATCATGACGACTGTGCAATCATGTCTGGTCCCTATGTGGCAATGATTGCACATTTTTTCTGTTTTTTTTTATTCCTCTTTTTGCACAGCAAGGATAATTGCTAGGCATGCAGCCTCAGCACTCATAATGTCTTGCCGCGCCACCCACACACACTAACTGAAGATTGTGTGGCCATAATCAATGTTTGCGCAATCACAATTATTGTCAGTTATGCTAGACCGGCTCTTGGGGCCTCTAATATGACCCTCCGTTACAAACACCTGATTGATGATAAATATTTCAAATGGCCAGTGACAATACTTTTATTGTTAAACAATATATATAGAGGTGACAGGAGTACAAACTAAGGAACAATGGTACAATTATATCTTGTTGACGTCTTAGGCGTGAGAAGTTAACACCAGGCATCACAGTTGGTGGGTGTTGGTGATGGAGGTGCCTGCCAGCCCTCCCTGCTGCTCCAACACTCACCCACACTATCACAGGTGTTGGTGATGGTGCCGGGAGGGAGGTGCCTGCCAGCCCTCCCTGCTGCTCCAACATTCTACCACACTATCACACACTCTCCCTCCCTCTCACTTCTATCACTACTTTTCCTTAAGGATATTATTATTATTACAAATTATATAATGGTTTGTTGATTCGAGATCCACCGTTCTCCCTCCATCATCATCATCATCATAGCCTTACCACCACCACCCACCTACAAGCCCCCACCGCGACACACTCCATATATTATTAAGACTGATGTATCGTGTTTGGGACGCTGGCCGATGAGATTAAGTTTATCACCAACATGACCAATTAAGAAGAAGCTCGCGTCATGAGGGAGAGTGAGGTGGTGGAGATGGTGACCAGTGAGGGAGAGGCGGTCATGAGGGAGTGTGTGTGGTGGAGATGGTGATCAGTGAGGGAGAGACGGTCATGAGGGAGTGTGTGTGTTGGCTTCTCTACGCCCACATGTCCGCACATACTAGGGGACTTTACATCCCCTAAAAGTAAAATAGCCTAATAAGTTATTTTTTTTTCGTGTACATTCATCGCAAAATATATACAACAGCTTAGATTAAGTTTTCCTCTCGGGGTAGATATGTGTTGAGATATGGCAGACGGCAGCCGATGGTAAGAGACTTAACAGACAGAGAGGCGCTCCACATGACCTCCTGCTAGTAAACAGAGCACCTTAATAAGAATCATTAGAGTTATTATATCTAAAACACACACGAAAACTAAAGAAATATTAAACCACCTCGGGGAAGACAGGTGTTGTCTCCGTGTTACATCGTTGACAGAAACAAACAATAATTTACATCAGTTTACTCTCCTCTCGATATGACAAGTTTGATATGTGCACAATTAACATGTGATATGGCATTAGAGCTGCTTCTGGAAGCACTTGGTAGATTCTGATACATTCACGACATTACCTAAACCACAACAAAAATATGTACTGCCTTCACGATCTGTTGACATTACAAATAAAATAATTTAGCATAGGGTTCACTTCCCTATGACATTTAAGGGATACGAACCCTGTTAAAATGCTAAGATAACGCACAACACACACCGGGTACCCAGTGTAGGGTAGCCGGGGTGATGTGCCGCCCGTCACCAAGCTAGCCAATGTTGTCTCAGCCTCTTCAAATGAGAAGTGGATAATATGTGTGACGCCAGCCGAGGGCCGCTCCTGTAGGTGACCACTGTATCTCTCCTCCCGCGGCATGTGTCTCTCTTGTTCCAACGTGGCTTGGCGTCGTCCTTATGGTGGGCGCGGGCGGGAGTGCAGGCTTGGGCTAGCCCAGGCTCCACACGCCCAGGTCCGCCTGCTCTACCGGACCGCTGTACCAGGCGCCCACACTGTCCTCCATCACTGTAAGACAAACAAGGTTCTGTACTAATACACCTCATCAACATTATCACCGCTCACTAGCACCACTAACACACACACACAGAAACAAGGGTAAGAAAATAGCCTCTTCTCTCCCTCCACCAAACACAGGGTCTCGTCCACAGTCCATGTAAAAGATTTCTTTCACCCATAAATCTCCCTGGATTCGAGTTACATGGTCACCAAGGGAGCTTATAACCAACCTCACTCAGGGAGCTTATAACCAACCTCACCCAGAGGGTTTATAGCCAACCTCACTCAGGGAGCTTATAACTAACCTCACTCAGGGAGCTTATAACTAACCTCACTCAGGGAGCTTATAACCAACCTCACCCAGAGAGTTTATAACCAACCTCACTCAGGGAGCTTATAACTAACCTCACTCAGGGAGCTTATAACCAACCTCACTCAGGGAGCTTATAACTAACCTCACTCAGGGAGCTTATAACCAACCTCACTCAGGGAGCTTATAACTAACCTCACTCAGGGAGCTTATAACTAACCTCACTCAGGGAGCTTATAACCAACCTCACTCAGAGGCTCACAGGCGCTCATTTTGGCTTTCCGTTGACGTGAGGAAAGAGTGGCCTCTGGTATTACCACTAGGCAAGTTCTCTCTCTCTCTTATACCACCACCACCACCCGCTTCCTCTCGCTGACCTGATTGAGCTGTGTGTGTGTGTGTGTGTGTGTGTGTGTGTGTGTGACCATCTGTTCAAGTATGTAAATATGTTTGTATTCATGTGTGTATTTGAGCGTCTCAGTTCGACTCTACAAAAAGTATCTTTACAATGTTAGGTTAGGTTAGGTTAGGTTTGGTTAGGTTAGAACTGGGGCTTGTTATGATTGGGGCCTAATAGGACTAGCGCTTATTGGGACTGGAGCATTTTAGTACTGAGAAATGTAAATAAGGGGGTCTTTTAGGACTACGGGTGACAGTAGGTTATTTCAGCCGTAAATATCCAGAACTGTTCAATGACATATTTATCCTTTTTATTTTTCTTTCATGATTAATATTTACTTTATAAGAGACACCAACACACTTTAGCTTGGATAAACTTAAGAAAACAAAAATAAAGAGAGAGAGAGACTTTTTGTTGTGGATAATTCTGGTTAAAGTACGAAAGAATTCAAAACAAGAATAGAACAAACAACAACAGCATTTACTTCTCTAAAAACCCTAATGAAAAGGGACATTAACTTCAATTTGAGGGAAAATGCCTGTGGACTGGCCCTCCCTGCTGCTGGGGCTACACCCTCCTTCCTTTGCTACTGAAAGATAATACATTTGGCCGCTATTCTCCCTACAATCCATCGCAGGGATAGTGAATGGGCAGAGAGTATATCCATCCAAAACTATGATTACTTTTTGGGGGTTATTTACACAAGTATCATCGATGTGGACTTGTGGTCCGCAGACATAATGTTGTCTCTGTTTGCATGAGGTTAGGCTACAGACTTATGTGGCATGTATCTGAGGTGGGGGATGACCCGCCCTTCTCTTCCTGTAAACTCTGTAACTGTCTCAACGCTAACATCCTTCAACACTACTGTATTGCCTCGACTGTACCACTATCAGGGACCTCCTACCAGAGGACGAGTCACTCACTCCCATTGTCCTTAACTCACATCAATGTCTCCATATCACAAGTATCCTGCGAGACACGAGTACCACTGTACAGTATTAGCGTCTGCCGCATGGTCTTGTAACTAAACTTTTCGCCTCCTAGAGTGTAATAAATTATTGAAATAAATAAAAGGCGAATAATAAGAATAAACTCACTGTCAGGAAAACAAAGAAAGACATACTAAGATTAGCAAAATCTTTAAGAGAAATACGTGAATTTTTTAGAAAATTGGGAAATTAAGATACATCGGTCATGTAATTAGGAATAAGGGAATAATAATAACAATATTAATGGGAAAAGTTAAGGGTAGGAGGGCCAGGGGAAGGCGGAGGCTGGGATGGATGAATTAAATTAAAAACGTTTAGATTGGAGGACCGTGGTCTCCAACCCTCGGATATACAGGGTCAAGCTGGCACTATTGATTGATTGGTGACTGTTCCGCCAGATCGTCACAGTCGCCATATTAACTCTTTCAGATCGCCACAGTCGCCATATTGACTCCGCCAGATCGTCACAGTCGCCATATCAACTCTTCCAGATCGCCACAGTCGCCATATTGACTCCCCAGATCGCCACAGTCGCCATATTAACTCTTCCAGATCGCCACAGTCGCCATATTAACTCCCCCAGATCGCCACAGTCGCCATATTAACTCCCCCAGATCGTCACAGTCGCCATATTAACTCCCCCAGATCGCCACAGTCGCCATATTAACTTCCAGATCGCCACAGTCGCCATATTAACTCTTCCAGATCGCCACAGTCGCCATATTAACTCCCCCAGATCGCCACAGTCGCCATAAGGGAACACCAATCCACAATTTATTCATATTCTGGGTCAGATTAATTATCATTGTAAGTGAGGCCCCGAGAGACCCTAGCTGTGGGTGGCAGGGTGTGTGTAGGGTGGCAGGGTGACAGGGTGTGTGTAGGGTGACAGGGTGTGTGTAGGATGGCAGGGTGGCAGGGGTGTGTGCAGTGTGGCAGGGTGGAAGGGGTGTGTGTAGGGTGGCAGGGTGGTAGGGGTTGTGTGCAGTGTGGCAGGGTGGTAGAGTGGTAGGGGGTGTGTGTGTGTGTAGGGTGACAGGTTGACAGGGTGGTAGGGGTGTGTGTAGGGTGGCAGGGTGGTAGGTGTGTGTAGGGTGGCAGGGTAGCAGGGTTGTGTGTAGGGTGGCAGGGTGACAGGGTGTGTGTAGGGTGGCAGGGTGGCAGAAGTGTGTGTAGGGTGGCAGGGTGACAGGGTGTGTGTAGGGTGGCAGGGTAGCAGGGTTGTGTGTAGGGTGGCAGGGTGGCAGGGTGTGTGCAGGGTGGCAGGGTGGCAGAAGTGTGTGCAGGGTGGCAGGGTGACAGGGTGTGTGTAGGGTGGCAGGGTGGTAGGGTTGTGCGCAGTGTGGCAGGGCGGTAGGTGTGTGTGGAGGGTGACAGGGTGGTAGGTGTGTGTGGAGGGTGACAGAGTGGCAGGGGTGTGTGTAGGGTGGCAGGGTGGTAGGGGTGTGTGTAGGGTGGCAGGGTGACAGTGTGTGTGTAGGGTGACAGGGTGGTAAGGTGGTAGGGGTGTGTGTAGGGTGACAGGGTGGTAAGGTGGTAGGGGTGTGTGTAGGGTGGCAGGGTGGCAGGGGTGTGTGCAATATGGCAGGGTGGCAGGGGTGTGTGTATGGTGGCAGGGTGGTAGGGGTGTGTGTAGGGTGACAGGTTGTCAGGGTGGTAGGGGTGTGTGCAGGGTGGCAGGGTGGCAGGGGTGTGTGCAGGGTGGCAGGGTGACAGGGTGTGTAGGGTGGCAGGGTGGCAGGGTGGTAGGGGTGTGTGTTGGGTGACAGGGTGGCAGGGGTGTGTGCAGGGTGGCAGGGTGGTAGGGGTGTGTGCAGGGTGGCAGGGGTGTGTGCAGGGTGGCAGGGTGGCAGGGTGGTAGGGGTGTGTGTGCAGGGTGATTGATTGATTTTGATTTTGCCGCTTGCAGCGGCTACTTTTTTGTGCACCCCACACTCATCCTGTGAGCGGTAGCGCAAAAGGATTACAGAGTAGGGTTTACAAAGGGTCATAATAATTAACCCCGGTTGTCAGGATATTATGGCACTGAAAGTTACACAGTATTTCATTTACATTATTTGTTTAGTTCTATACATAAAGGGTAACTTATTCACAAATGCGTGAGAACAGGCGTGTGAGGCAGTATGTCTGGCCTCACACTTTGTTATTCACATTTACGTGGGAGGTATTCAAGCACATTGCGTATTTGGTTCTGTACATGAGAACTGACATAGATACTAAGTGCAAAAAAGTGGATACAATCTTAATATGTCGGCTATCTTGCCATTAGAGATGAAGTGTTGTGCCATTTCACACACAGTGTGCTTGGACCTGTCCCTAAAAGGTTCTATCTTCACACAGTCGAGGACGTAGTGTTCAAGTGTGTGGCCATATGTATGGCCACACACTTTACATTTAGTTTTGTTTACATCTGCTTGAGGAACATACTGCCAGAGGTACTTATACCCTAACCTTAATCTAGCGGTTACAACATCTTGTAATCTAGTGATCTTGTTACTTGCTCCATATACATGTTTCACTTGATACATCTCATCATGGTAAACTATGGATTGACTAGTGCCTGTTTGCACTTGTCTACTTGCGTCAAACTCATCAATAAGTTCTTTCCTAATTACAGTTTTAAGGGTTCTTTTTGACAGACCCAAATTGTATTCAACGGTGTCTTTGTTAGACGCGAGTTTGGCGAGGGCATCAACTCTGTCATGTTTTATGAGGCCTATGTGAGAGGGGATCCACAACAGTGGATGACAGGGTGGTAGGGGTGTGTGTAGGATAGCAGGGTGGTAGGGGATGGTGGCTGGGTGGCAGGGGATGGAGACAGGGTGGCAGGGGAGGGCGTCACTAAGACTCTTTACTCCTTAATGAATTGTCTGTCTTGACCAAAGTTGAGAACAGTGCAACATTCTTCTTCTTCTTCTTCTTCTTTTAAAAGATACGCAGAACGATCTCTCTCTCTCTCTATTTCTCATATTCACACACTCTCTCTCTCTCCCTCTCTCTCTCTCTCTCTCTGTTTCAGATGTTTGTCTTTGTTTTAGAGAGAGAGAGAGAGAGAGAGAGAGAGAGAGAGAGAGAGAGAGAGAGAGAGAGAGCTTATATACCACTCACCCCTCTCCCCTATCCGTTGGGGTCAGGATCCTCGTAGATTCTCACATCTCCAGCGAGAGACAGAGACAGCTAGAGATAGACCCAGAGATATAGACAGCGAGAGATAGCGGCAGCCCTGTGATAGAGACAGCTAGAGATAGAGATAGCGAGAGAGATAGCGGCAGCTAGAGATAAAGGAAGCTAGAGATAAAGACAGATAGAGATAGAGATAGCGAGAGAAATAGCGGCAGCTAGAGATAGAGACAGCTAGAGATAGAGACAGCTAGAGATAGATATTGATATTGACATTGAAACAGTTTATTTAGCCAGAAAAAATACAGAGTGGATAATAATAACAATGTTAACACCTTCACACTAATATTTACGGACGTCTGGGACTGAGAGGCGCACGTGGGGGGTGATTTTAGTAGCTCTGGGTGTCTTAAGTTGTATCTCTGATTATTCCGAAACAGGAAATAATTTTTGTCAAGCAAGTGATTGATAGATTTGTAAACAAAGAGGGCACAGTAGTTGGTGTTAATATCCTCGAATTTTAACATTTTCAATTTAGCAAACTTTTCGTTTGTGTGATCTGTTTTTTTCAAGTAGGTCATTGTCCGCACAACTCTCTTCTGTGCAGTGATCAGGGGTTGTGTTTTTGTAGACCCAGAGTCCCCCCATAGTGTGTGACAGTGTATCAGGTGTTGGTAAACAAGATCATAATAGAGTTCTTTCATTGCCGCAAGAGTAAGTGACTGTCGAGTGTGATACATGATACCGCACTGTTTATTGACTTTACTGTGAATGGCTTCAATGTGGTTTCTCCAGTTAAGCTTCTTATCAACAATAGCCCCAAGGAATTTTGTATTTTGTTCGCGTTTGAGGACTGTATTATCAAGGTACAGGGGGTCCAAATCTTGGGGTAGGTTTTGCTCCTGTGAAAGATCGTGTAGTGGGTTTTTCCGAGGTTTAAGGTCAGTTTATTACGTATTATCCAGGCCCTGATTTTAGTAAATTCAGTGTTCACAGTTCTCATCAAGGAATGGAGGTCTGAGTTGCTGGCATAGAGATTACTATTGTCTGTAAATAAGTTGCATTTGATGAGTGTGCTGGAGCGGACTACATCGTTTATGTACAACAAGAACAGTACAGGACCGAGAATGGAACCTTTAGGGACGCCATACAAAATTGGTGAGGCGTCAGATTGATAATTATTATCGTTGGTAGATATGAGGTAAACCAATTGTGGGATAGGCCCTTAACGCCGTAATGTTCAAGCTTTGATAGGGGGATGGTATGGTCGACAGTATCAAAGGCTTTAGAGAGGTCCAGGAATATTCCGACTGTGAACCTTACTGTCATCAAAGGAGTTTAAGATGTCATTAGTAAAGGATAGCATAGCACTCTCAGTTGACTTTCTAGCTCTCAATCCAAACTGCGAGTCATTAAGGATGTTATTGACACTGCAGAAGGAATTTAGTCTATTACATGCTAGCTTCTCCAGTATCTTACTCAAGGCTGGGAGGACTGATATGGGGCGGTAATTCTTGAAGAGACCTTTGTCCCCAGATTTTTCATATGCTGGATAAACTTTGGCAGTTTTTAGTTTACCCGGAAAGACACCACTAGTGAAGGAGGAGTTACAGATGTGTAGGAGAACAGGTAGTAATAAGTGGGCTACTTTCTTATTTATTCTCATTGGTATTTTGTCATCGCCTGCTGCTGCATCTTTAGACATTTTTATGATGGCCAGTAATTCATCTGCCGTGACAGGGGATAAGGGCAGCTCATTTTACTGTCTGTTTTACTGGTAGGCTCTAAATTCCTCATGGTGATCAGGGATGCTCTCTGCAAGATTTTTGCCAGCATTGATACAATAATCATTGAAGAGGTTGGTAATCAAGTAGGGTTCCGTTACAACTGAATCATTTATCATAAAAGTTGAGTGTGGGGTCGTGGCTTGCGTGTTTCTGCTCTGAATAGAACTGATGATACTCCAGGATTTCTTACTTCTCCTGATGTTGACTGGAACTAATTTGTATAATAGCTACGTCTTGCATTTCTAACTGCTTGAGTTACTCCATTTCTGATACTTAGGTAAGCATCACCTAGAGTTATGGGTCTTTTGCAAATTTTCTTTGGAGTTTGTGTTTTTTTTTATCATTGCCTTGATTTCACTTGTAATATAAGGTTTGGAGATGGATACAGTTTTGATTAACTTATTCTTGAGGGGGAAGCATTTATCAAAGCAAGAGAAGTTGCAACTGTTCACGTTAGGGTTGTGGGAGGCATCGACAAGCTCCCACTTAGCATTCATTAAGTTGTTTTCAAAATGGAGCATGTTGACGGTGCAGTAGTCTCTGAATTTTATTGTGAGTTTACTAGACTTTTCAGATCTTGTGGCTGTTTAATACATGGCAAAAACTGGGAAGTGATCTGAGATATTGTTATAAGTAATTCCACTTGCAAGATTGTTAGGAGTGTTCTTAGTCCAGATATGATCTATCACAGTGGCAGAGGTGGCAGTTACTCTAGTGGGTTTGGTTATAGTGTTGAAGAAGAGCTTAGAATGACAGGTTGCAAGAAGGTCTAATACTGAGGTGTCGGTTTCTGATTTTAATAGATCAAGGTTGAAGTTTCTTGTAATGTAGCAAAGTTTCCTCTCTGAATTTATGATAGAGATAAGCTCCGAAAATTTATCAAGAATGTTCCTTACATTAGTGTGGGGTCTTCTGTAGATTACTCCTGCTAGGATATTTCGTGTGTCATTACGTAATTTAGTGAAAACACTCTTCAAAAATAGAGACAGTTAGAGATAGAGACAGCTAGAGAAAGAGACAGCTAGTGATAGAACAGCTAGAGCGAGAGATAGAGACAGCAAAAGATAGAGCCAGCTAGAGATAGAGACAGATAGAGACAGAGACAGCTAGAGATCGAGACAGCGGGAGATATAGACAGGCATAGAGTAGTACCAACTTATTCACCAAGTTATTCACCAAATGAGTCAGCTGTTATTCACGACAGATAACTAGAGATGACTTGGCTTGCAACTTTCTCAAAGGTCGAATGCAATTTAGCTGATTAATCAAACAACTGGCTCACTCACTCACGCCTTGAGACACCCAGAGAAAATAGTAGATTACCATCACTTGGACAGGGAAGTCAGACTCGTAACTCAAGTGCTATCTCAAAGTGTTATTCACGACACTTTCCTGGAGAGAATTCATAATTTATTCTCTCAGATTATATCTGTGTAATTAGCTGCTTCGATAATAAAAACAAAAACAGCAAGAAGTGTTTACATCAAGCCCAGTCACTTAAAGGATTCCAAAACTTACTTAAAACAGTAAATGTGATACCAAAACAGCTATCATAGAGACAGCTAGAGATAGAGACAGCTAGATATAGAGCTATTTAGAGATAGAGACAGCTAGAGATAGAGACGGCTAGAGACAGAAACAGCTAGAGTTAGAGATGGCTAGAGATAGAGACAGTTAGATATAAGAGACAGCTAGAGATAGAGACAGTGATAGCAAAAGATAGAGAAAGCTAGAGATAGAGACACCGAGAAATACAGACAGCGATAGATAGCTGTTGGAATAGAAATTTGTCGATCAGAGTTTCTACAAAAAGAGTGGCGGAATTATTAATGTCATTTGGCGTGGTCTCATTTCTCCAGTCGATGTCGCCATTGTTAAAGTCCCCCATGACAAACAAGTGGCAAGAGTTGAGCACCGTTGGGTTTTCTATTAAGGCTCTTAAGCTCCTCTGGTTTAATAAGCTACAGTTTGGGGATCTGTAGATACATCCCGCTGAAGAGGAAGAGTTTTGAATGTCTGATCTTAAAATGTTAGAGTATTCATTGCATGGAGGAAAGAAGGTATCGTCGTAGAGTTTTTCAGAAGACCGGGGAGAATAGTTCTCTGATTTGCTTTGAAATAATCGACCTTTCGGATAAACCTCATCTCATACAATATTGCTATTGCACCAATTTAACAAGAGCGAGGAATAGTCATGAAACATACAGTTATTACAGTAGGTTACAACAGATAATGACTAAATTATTAACTGTATCTGGATAAAGAAATTAATAAAATGTATGAATGAATCAGTAGAATATATGTACGGTACAAAAATGTGGAGAAACACTTTAGTTTATCAAGACAAGTCACCCCCCAAGGTCCAGGCCGCCGACTCCTGTGTTTACATTTAGCCGCATGATTGAAAACGGGAAATTAAAAGGGAAAACTTGGTTATCTGCCTCATTGTTGTCATCACCTGAGTAAACCTTTTGGTGATAGTTTTCTCCTCAAATACTTCATTATTCTCTTAAATATTAGATAGACATATAGATAGATAGATAGATAGATAGATAGATAGATAGACAGGCAACAGACAGATAGATAGACAGCACACATCACCCATTAAATAAAGGTTTTAAGTCGCTAGAGAAAGGAAGAGAACGTCGGGGAGGTAGGTGAGAGGGAGGTATGAGGTAGGTGAGAGGTAGGTGAGAGGTAGGGGAGAGGTAGGTGAGAGGTAGGTGTGAGGTAGGTGAGAGGTAGGTGAGAGGTAGGTAGGAGGTAGGTGAGAGGTAGGTGAGAGGTAGGGGAGAGGTAGGTGAGAGGTAGGTGTGAGGTAGGTGAGAGGTAGGTGAGAGGTAGGGGAGAGGTAGGTGAGAGGTAGGTGTGAGGTAGGTGAGAGGTAGGTGAGAGGTAGGTGAGAGGTAGGTGAGAGGTAGGTGAGAGGTAGGTGAGAGGTAGGTGTGAGGTAGGTGAGAGGTAGGTGAGAGGTAGGGGAGAGGTAGGTGAGAGGTAGGTGTGAGGTAGGTGAGAGGTAGGTGTGAGGTAGGTGAGAGGTAGGTGTGAGGTAGGGGAGAGGTAGGTGAGAGGTAGGTGAGAGGTAGGGGAGAGGTAGGTGAGAGGTAGGTGAGAGGTAGGTGTGAGGTAGGTGAGAGGTAGGTGAGAGGTAGGGAGAGGTAGGTGAGAGGTAGGGGAGAGGTAGGTGAGAGGTAGGTGAGAGGTAGGTGTGAGGTAGGTGTGAGGTAGGTGAGAGGTAGGTGTGAGGTAGGTGAGAGGTAGGTGTGAGGTAGGTGAGAGGTAGGTGAGAGGTAGGTGTGAGGTAGGGGAGAGGTAGGGGAGAGGTAGGTGAGAGGTAGGTGTGAGGTAGGGGAGAGGTAGGTGAGAGGTAGAGGAGAGGTAGGTGAGCGGTTGGTGTGAGGTAGGGGAGAGGTAGGTGAGAGGTAGGTGAGAGGTAGGTGAGAGGTAGGTGTGAGGTAGGCGAGAGGTAGAGGAGAGGTAGGTGTGAGGTAGGTGAGAGGTAGGTGTGAGGTAGGTGTGAGGTAGGTGTGAGGTAGGGGAGAGGTAGGTGTGAGGTAGGTGAGAGGTAGGTGTGAGGTAGGTGAGAGGTAGGTGAGAGGTAGGTGTGAGGTAGGGGAGAGGTAGGTGAGAGGTAGGTGAGAGGTAGGTGAGAGGTAGGTGTGAGGTAGGGGAGAGGTAGGTGAGAGGTAGGTGTGAGGTAGGCGTGAGGTAGGTGAGAGGTAGGCGTGAGGTAGGTGAGAGGTAGGTGTGAGGTAGGGGAGAGGTAGGTGAGAGGTAGGCGTGAGGTAGGTGAGAGGTAGGTGTGAGGTAGGCGTGAGGTAGGTGAGAGGTAGGCGTGAGGTAGGTGAGAGGTAGGTGTGAGGTAGGGGAGAGGTAGGTGAGAGGTAGGCGTGAGGTAGGTGAGAGGTAGGTGTGAGGTAGGTGAGAGGTAGGTGAGAGGTAGAGGAGAGGTAGGTGAGAGGTAGGCGTGAGGTAGGTGAGAGGTAGGTGTGAGGTAGGCGTGAGGTAGGTGAGAGGTAGGCGTGAGGTAGGTGAGAGGTAGGCGTGAGGTAGGGGAGAGGTAGGGGAGAGGTAGGTGAGAGGTAGGTGTGAGGTAGGGGAGAGGTAGGTGAGAGGTAGGTGTGAGGTAGGGGAGAGGTAGGTGAGAGGTAGGCGTGAGGTAGGTGAGAGGATGGTGAGAGGTAGGGGAGAGGTAGGGGTGAGGTAGGGGAGAGGTAGGTGAGAGGTAGGGGAGAGGTAGGGAGAGGTAGGGAGAGGAAGGGAGAGGTAGGGGAGAGGAGGGAGAGGTAGGGAGGGGAGAGGAGAGGTAGGGAGAGGAGGGGAGAGGTAGGGGAGAGGTAGGGGAGAGGTAGGGAGAGGTAGGGAGAGGTAGGGGAGAGGGAGGGGAGAGGAGGGGAGGGAGGAGAGGTAGAGGAGAGGTAGGGAGAGGTAGGGTGAGGAGGGGAGAGGAGGGAGGGTAGGGGAGAGGAGGGGAGAGATAGGGGAGAGGAGGGGGAGAGGAGAGGGGAGAGGTAGGGGAGAGGATAGGGAGAGGAGGGGGAGAGGTAGGGAGAGGAGGGAGAGGTAGGGGAGGGAAGGGAGAGGTAGGGGAGAGGTAGGGGAGAGGAGGGAGAGGAGGGGAGGTAGGAGAGGAGGGGAGAGGTAGGGAGGAGGAGGGGAGAGGTAGGGGAGAGGTAGGGGAGAGGAGGTGAGAGGAGGGGGAGGGAGGGGAGGAGGGGAGAGGAGAGGGGAGAGGTAGGGAGAGGAGGTGAGAGGAGGGGAGAGGTAGGGGGAGGTAGGGAGAGGGAGGTGAGAGGTAGGGGAGAGGTAGGGAGGAGGTAGGGAGGAGGAGGGAGAGGTAGGGGAGGTAGGGAGAGGAGGGAGAGGTAGGGAGAGGAGGGTGAGGTAGGGGAGAGGTAGGGGAGAGGTAGGGGAGGGAGGGGAGAGGAGGTGAGAGGAGGGAGAGGTAGGGAGAGGAGGGGAGGTAGGGGAGAGGTAGGGGAGAGGAGGGGAGAGGTAGGAGAGAGGGAGGGGAGAGGTAGGTGGAGGAGGTGAGAGGTAGGGGAGAGGTAGGGGAGAGAGGGAGAGGAGGGAGAGGGAGGGGAGGAGGGAGGGGAGAGGTAGGGAGAGGAGGGAGAGGAGGGGAGAGGAGGGGAGAGGTAGGGGTGAGGAGGTGAGAGGTAGGGGAGAGGTAGGGAGGAGGTAGGGGAGGAGGGAGGGGAGGGTGAGGTAGGGGAGAGGTAGGGGAGAGGGGTGAGAGGTAGGTGAGAGGTAGGGAGAGGTAGGGTGAGGAGGTGAGGGTAGGGGAGAGGTAGGGGAGGAGGGAGAGGAGGGTGAGGTAGGGAGGGAGGGGGGAGGAGGGGAGAGAGGGAGGGGAGGTAGGGGGGAGGTGGGGAGGGGAGAGGGGGAGGTGGGGAGGAGGGAGAGGTAGGGAGGTAGGGAGAGGTAGGGAGAGGTAGGGTGAGGAGGGGAGAGGTAGGGAGGGTAGGGGAGAGGGAGTGGAGGAGGGGAGAGGTAGGGAGAGGTAGGTGTGAGGTAGGCGGGAGGTAGGTGAGAGGAGGGGAGGTAGGGAGAGGTAGGTGGAGGTAGGGGAGAGGTAGGGGAGGAGGTGAGAGGGAGGTGGGAGGTAGGGTGAGGAGGGAGAGGTAGGGGAGGTAGGGAGAGGAGGTGGAGGTAGGGGAGAGGTAGGGGAGAGGAGGGGGAGGTAGGGAGAGGTAGGGTGAGGTAGGGAGAGGGAGGTGAGAGGTAGGTGAGAGGGAGGTGAGAGGAGGGGAGAGGTAGGGAGAGGTAGGGGAGAGGAGGGAGAGGTAGGGGAGGTAGGGGAGAGGAGGTGAGAGGTAGGGGAGAGGTAGGGGAGAGGTAGGTGAGAGGAGGGAGAGGGAGGGTGGAGGTAGGGGAGAGGGAGGGAGAGGTAGGGGAGGGTAGGGTGAGGAGGGGAGGGTAGAGGGAGGTAGGGGAGAGGTAGGTGAGAGGAGGTGAGAGGAGGGGAGGGTAGGTGAGAGGTAGGTGTGAGGTAGGTGAGAGGTAGGGGGAGGAGGGGAGAGGTAGGAGAGAGGAGGGGAGGGTAGGGGAGGTAGGGAGAGGTAGGTGAGAGGTAGGGGAGAGTAGAGGAGAGGTAGGGAGAGGTAGGGGAGAGGTGGGGAGAGGAGGTGGAGGAGGTGAGAGGAGGGGAGAGGTAGGTGAGAGGGAGGTGGAGGTAGGTGAGAGGTAGGGGAGAGGAGGTGAGGGGAGGTGGAGGTAGGGGAGGGGTAGGTGTGAGGGAGGGGAGAGGTAGGTGAGAGGTAGGGGAGAGGTAGGGAGAGGTGGGAGGAGGTAGGGTGAGGTAGGGAGAGGTAGGGGAGAGGGAGAGGAGAGGAGGTGAGGGTAGGGGTGAGGAGGTGAGGGGAGGTGTGAGGAGGGGAGAGGTAGGTGAGAGGAGGGGGGAGGTAGAGGAGGGGTAGGTGAGGGAGGGGAGGAGGTGAGGGAGGGTGAGGTAGGTGAGAGGAGGTGAGAGGAGGGAGGGGAGAGGGGAGGTGGAGGGAGGTGAGAGGTAGGGGAGGAGGGGGAGGTAGGGGAGGGAGGTGGGAGGAGGTGAGAGGGAGGGTGAGGTAGGGAGAGGTAGGGGAGAGGTAGGGTGAGGAGGGAGGGAGGGAGAGGTGAGGAGAGGGAGGAGGGTAGGGAGGGGAGGGGAGGTAGGAGAGAGGAGGTGGGAGGTAGGGGGAGGAGGTGAGAGGGAGGGTGAGGTAGGGGAGAGGTAGGTGTGAGGTAGGTGAGAGGGAGGAGAGGAGGGTGAGGAGGGAGGAGGTGGGAGGGAGAGGTAGGGTGAGGAGGGAGAGGTGAGGAGGGTAGGGAGAGGTAGGTGAGGGTAGGGGAGGTAGGGTGAGGTAGGGGAGAGGTAGGTGTGAGGTAGGGGAGAGGTGGGAGAGGAGGTGAGAGGTAGGTGGAGGAGGGAGAGGTAGGGGAGGTAGGGAGAGGAGGGAGGGAGGGTGAGGTAGGGAGGGTAGGTGGAGGTAGGGGAGAGGTAGGTGGGGAGGGGAGGAGTGAGAGGAGGGGAGAGGTAGGTGGGAGGTAGGGGAGAGGTAGGTGGAGGTAGGGGAGAGGAGGGGAGGAGGTAGGGGGAGGAGGTGTGAGGTAGGGGAGGAGGGGAGAGGTAGGGGGAGGAGGGGAGAGGTAGAGGGGAGGAGGGAGAGGTAGGGAGAGGAGGGAGAGGGAGGGGAGAGGGAGGGAGAGGAGGTGGAGGTAGGGAGAGGTAGGTGAGAGGTAGGGTGAGGTAGGGAGAGGAGGGAGAGGTAGAGGGGAGGAGGGAGGGGTAGGGTGAGGAGGTGAGAGGGAGGGTGAGGTAGGGGAGAGGTAGGGTGAGGTAGGGGAGAGGTAGGTGGGAGGAGGTGAGAGGAGGGGAGGTAGGGGAGAGGGAGGGGAGAGGTAGGGTGAGGAGGTAGAGGAGGGTGAGGAGGGAGAGGTAGGTGGAGGTAGGGGAGAGGTAGGTGAGGAGGTAGGTGAGAGGAGGTGAGGGAGGTGAGGAGGTAGGTGGGAGGTAGGGAGAGGTAGGGGAGAGGTGAGGGAGGTAGGGAGGTAGGGTGGAGGTAGGGGAGAGGAGGGTGAGGAGGGAGAGGGTAGGGTGAGGTAGGGGAGGAGGTAGGTGTGAGGTAGGGAGAGGTAGGGGAGAGGTAGGTGAGAGGTAGGGGAGAGGTAGGTGGAGGTAGGGAGGTAGGTGGGAGGGGTGAGAGGTAGGTGAGAGGTAGGGAGAGGTAGGGAGAGGAGGGGAGAGGAGGTGGGAGGGAGAGGAGGGGAGGAGGGGGAGGGTAGGGGAGAGGTAGAGAGGAGGAGGTGGAGGAGGGTGGAGGAGGTGGGGAGGTGGAGAGGGGGAGAGGAGGAGGGAGGGGAGAGTAGGGAGAGGGAGGGAGGAGGAGGTGAGGGAGGGAGGAGGTAGGGGAGGAGGAGGTGAGAGGAGGGGAGGGGAGGAGAGAGGAGGGGGAGGAGGGAGGGGGAGGAGGGAGAGGAGGGGGAGGGGGGAGGGGAGAGGGAGGGAGAGGAGAGAGGGAGGAGGGGGAGGGAGGGGGGAGAGGGAGGAGGGGAGAGGAGGGAGAGGAGGGGAGAGGAGGGGGAGAGGGAGAGGAGGGAGAGGTAGAGGGGGAGGAGGGGAGTAGGGGAGAGGGAGGTGGAGAGGGAGGGAGGGGAGAGGAGGGGAGAGGAGGGGGGAGAGGGAGGGGGGAGGGGAGGGGGGGAGGGGAGGAGGGGGAGAGGGAGAGGAGGTGGAGGAGGTGAGGAGAGGAGGGGAGAGGTAGGGGAGGAGGGAGGAGGGAGGGGGGGGAGGTGTAGGAGGAGAGGGGTGAGGGAGGGGAGAGGGGGAGAGGGAGGGAGGAGGGAGGGAGGGGAGGGAGAGGGGGGAGGGGAGGGGAGAGGGAGTGGGAGGGGAGGGAGGGGAGGGGAGGAGGTGAGGGGAGAGGGAAGGTGAGGGGAGGAGGTGAGGGGAGAGGGGGAGGAGGGGAGGGGAGGTAGGGAGAGGAGGGAGAGAGGAGGAGAGGGGAGGGAGGGGGGAGGTGAGAGGAGGGGAGGAGGGAGGGGGAGGAGGGGAGAGGAGTGGGAGGAGGGAGAGGAAGGGAGAGGGAGGGGAGAGGGAGGGAGAGGGAGTGGAGAGGGAGGAGAGGGAGAGAGAGGGGAGAGGAGGGGGAGGTAGGAGGAGGGTAGGGGGGAGAGGAAGGGGGGAGGAGAGAGAGGGGAGAGGTAGGAGGAGAGGGAGGGTGAGTGGTGAGAGGAGGGAGAGGAGGTGGAGAGGGAGAGGGGGGAGGAGGGGAGAGGTAGGGAGAGGTAGGGGAGGAGGGAGGGTGAGTAGAGAGGTAGGGGGAGGTAGGAGGAGAGGTAGGGAGAGGAGGTGTGAGGTAGGGAGAGGAGGTGAGAGGTAGGGGGAAGTAGGTGAGAGTTAGGTGTGATGTAGGTGTGTGGTAGGGGAGAGGTAAGGTGTGAGGTAGGTGGAGGTAGGGAGAGGAGGTGAAGGTAGTGGAGGTAGAGGAGAGGTGTGAGCGGTAGTGTGAGGTAGGGAGTAGGTAGGCGAGAGGTAGGGGAGGAGGGTGGAAGGTAGGTGTGAAGGTAGGGTGAGAGGTAGGTGTGAGTAGGGAGGGAGAGAGGTGAGAGGTAAGTAGAGGTGGTAGAAGGAGAGGTAGGGGAGAGGTAGGGGAGAGGAGGTTGGAGGTAGGGGAGAGGTAGGAGGAAGGAGGGAGAGGTAGGGGAGAGGTAGGTGAGAGGTAGGGGAGAGGTAGGGGGGGGGGGAAGAGTAGGTGTGAGTTAGGTGTGAGGTAGGGAGAGTAGGTGAGAGGTAGTTGAGATAGAGGAGAAATTCTTGCCTGTCGTAAGGGGGGGAAGCACACTGTGTCGTCCGAGGTGGGAAGAGTTTTAGAGAACAGGTGAAAACGTGGAGTGGTACAAGAGGAGAGTTGAGGGACAGAGGGAAGAAGAGAGAGGGAGGGAGAGAGAAGACTCTTAGGGGGGAGGGGGGAGAGGGTTAGAGGAAGAGGGGAGGAAGGGGAGAGAGGGCGGTGGGGAAAAAAGAGGAGGGGGGTCCAGGTGGGGGGGATGAAGAGGAAGGAGGAGAGAGGGGAAGGAATGGGAGGTAGG